>NW_024121113.1:842522-860086 GCF_016745375.1 Pimephales promelas
TCGGTCGAAATTTTGAATTTTTATATCTCAGGCCTCTGGAAGGGTCTAGAGCCTCCATTTTTGCACTCAGGTCAAAGTCTCACAGCCCTCTATCATAATCCAGAGTTTTAGAAGATTGGAGAAACTTAATTTTTCGCCCAAAAAATGAAAAAAAAACAAAAGGGGTAACACTGTCGTTTTTTTTTTCGTCGAAATTTGTGAATTTTGATATCTTCACACTCTGGAAAAGGGTCTAGAGCCTCACTTTTTTTTGCTACTCAGGTCAAAAGTTTCACAGCCCCTCTCATCATAATCCAGAGTTTTGAGAGATTGGATTGGAGAAACTTAATTTTTCGCCCAAAAATGAAAAAAAACAAAAGGGGTAACACTGTCGTTTTTTTTTCGGGTCGAAATTTTGAATTTTTGATATCTCAGCTCTGGAAGGGTCTAGAGCCTTCCATTTTTGCACTCAGGTCAAAGTTTCACAGCCCTCTATCATAATCCAGAGTTTTGAGAAGATTGGAGAAACTTAATTTTTCGCCCAAAAATGAAAAAAACGAAAAGGGGTAACACTGTCGTTTTTTTTTTTCGGGTCGAAATTTTGAATTTTGATATATCTCAGCTCTGGAAGGTCTAGAGCCTCCATTTTTGCACTCAGGTCAAAGTCTCAAGCCCTCTATCATAATCCAGAGTTTTGAGAAGATTGGAGAAACTTAATTTTTCGCCACAAAAATGAAAAAAAACAAAAAAAGGGTAACACTGTCGTTTTTTTTTTCGGGTCGAAATTTTGAATTTTGATATCTCAGCTCTGGAAGGGTCTAGAGCCTCCATTTTTGCACTCAGGTCAAAGTCTCACAGCCCTCTATCATAATCCAGAGTTTTGAGAAGATTGGAGAACTTAATTTTTCGCCCAAAAATGAAAAAAAACAAAAGGGGTAACACTGTCGTTTTTTTTTCGGGTCGAAATTTTGAATTTCGATATCTCAGCTCTGGAAGGGTCTAGAGCCTCCATTTTTGCACTCAGGTCAAAGTCTCATGGCCCTCTATCATAATCCAGAGTTTTGAGAAGATTGGAGAAACTTAATTTTTCGCCCGAAAATGAAAAAAAAACGAAAGGGGTAACACTGTCGTTTTTTTTTCGGGTCGAAATTTTGAATTTTGATATCTCAGCTCTGGAAGGGTCTAGAGCCTCCATTTTTGCACTCAGGTCAAAGTCTCACAGCCCTCTATCATAATCCAGAGTTTTGAGAAGATTGGAGAAACTTAATTTTTCGCCCAAAAATGAAAAAAAAACGAAAGGGGTAACACTGTCGTTTTTTTTTCGGGTCGAAATTTTGAATTTTGATATCTCAGCTCTGGAAGGGTCTAGAGCCTCCATTTTTGCACTCAGGTCAAAGTCTCGTGGCCCTCTATCATAATCCAGAGTTTTGAGAAGATTGGAGAAACTTAATTTTTCGCCCAAAAATGAAAAAAAACGAAAGGGGTAACACTGTCGTTTTTTTTTCGGGTCGAAATTTTGATTTTCGATATCTCAGCTCTGGAAGGGTCTAGAGCCTCCATTTTTGCACTCAGGTCAAAGTCTCACAGCCCTCTATCATAATCCAGAGTTTTGAGAAGATTGGAGAAACTTAATTTTTCGCCCAAAAATAAAAAAAACGAAAGGGGTAACACTGTCGTTTTTTTTTCGGGTCGAAATTTTGAATTTTGATATCTCAGCTCTGGAAGGGTCTAGAGCCTCCATTTTGCACTCAGGTCAAAGTCTCACAGCCCTCTATCATAATCCAGAGTTTTGAGAAGATTGGAGAAACTTAATTTTTCGCCCAAAAATGAAAAAAAACGAAAGGGGTAACACTGTCGTTTTTTTTTCGGGTCGAAATTTTGAATTTTGATATCTCAGCTCTGGAAGGGTCTAGAGCCTCCATTTTTGCACTCAGGTCAAAGTCTCACAGCCCTCTATCATAATCCAGAGTTTTGAGAAGATTGGAGAAACTTAATTTTTCGCCCAAAAATGAAAAAAAACGAAAGGGGTAACACTGTCGTTTTTTTTTCGGGTCGAAATTTTGAATTTTGATATCTCAGCTCTGGAAGGGTCTAGAGCCTCCATTTTTGCACTCAGGTCAAAGTCTCGTGGCCCTCTATCATAATCCAGAGTTTTGAGAAGATTGGAGAAACTTAATTTTTCGCCAAAAATGAAAAAAAACGAAAGGGGTAACACTGTCGTTTTTTTTTCGGGTCGAAATTTTGAATTTTGATATCTCAGCTCTGGAAGGGTCTAGAGCCTCCATTTTTGCACTCAGGTCAAAGTCTCACAGCCCTCTATCATAATCCAGAGTTTTGAGAAGATTGGAGAAACTTAATTTTTCGCCCAAAAATGAAAAAAACGAAAGGGGTAACACTGTCGTTTTTTTTTTCGGGTCGAAATTTTGAATTTTGATATCTCAGCTCTGGAAGGGTCTAGAGCCTCCATTTTTGCACTCAGGTCAAAGTCTCACAGCCCTCTATCATAATCCAGAGTTTTGAGAAGATTGGAGAAACTTAATTTTTCGCCCAAAAATGAAAAAACGAAAGGGGTAACACTGTCGTTTTTTTTTTCGGGTCGAAATTTTGAATTTTGATATCTCAGCTCTGGAAGGGTCTAGAGCCTCCATTTTTGCACTCAGGTCAAAGTCTCACAGCCCTCTATCATAATCCAGAGTTTTGAGAAGATTGGAGAAACTTAATTTTTCGCCCAAAAATGAAAAAAAACGAAAGGGGTAACACTGTCGTTTTTTTTTCGGGTCGAAATTTTGAATTTTGATATCTCAGCTCTGGAAGGGTCTAGAGCCTCCATTTTTGCACTCAGGTCAAAGTCTCACAGCCCTCTATCATAATCCAGAGTTTTGAGAAGATTGGAGAAACTTAATTTTTCGCCCAAAAATGAAAAAAAACGAAAGGGGTAACACTGTCGTTTTTTTTTTCGGGTCGAAATTTTGAATTTTGATATCTCAGCTCTGGAAGGGTCTAGAGCCTCCATTTTTGCACTCAGGTCAAAGTCTCACAGCCCTCTATCATAATCCAGAGTTTTGAGAAGATTGGAGAAACTTAATTTTTCGCCAAAAATGAAAAAAAACGAAAGGGGTAACACTGTCGTTTTTTTTTCGGGTCGAAATTTTGAATTTGATATCTCAGCTCTGGAAGGGTCTAGAGCCTCCATTTTTGCACTCAGGTCAAAGTCTCACAGCCCTCTATCATAATCCAGAGTTTTGAGAAGATTGGAGAAACTTAATTTTTCGCCCAAAAATGAAAAAAAAAGAAAGGGGTAACACTGTCGTTTTTTTTTCGGGTCGAAATTTTGAATTTTGATATCTCAGCTCTGGAAGGGTCTAGAGCCTCCATTTTTGCACTCAGGTCAAAGTCTCACAGCCCTCTATCATAATCCAGAGTTTTGAGAAGATTGGAGAAACTTAATTTTTCGCCCAAAAATGAAAAAAACGAAAGGGGTAACACT
Source organism: Pimephales promelas (assembly GCF_016745375.1). Next base: position 845,989 of record NW_024121113.1, read on the forward strand.
GTCGTTTTTTTTTTTCGGGTCGAAATTTTGAATTTTGATATCTCAGCTCTGGAAGGGTCTAGAGCCTCCATTTTTGCACTCAGGTCAAAGTCTCACAGCCCTCTATCATAATCCAGAGTTTTGAGAAGATTGGAGAAACTTAATTTTTCGCCCAAAAATGAAAAAAAACGAAAGGGGTAACACTGTCGTTTTTTTTTCGGGTCGAAATTTTGAATTTTGATATCTCAGCTCTGGAAGGGTCTAGAGCCTCCATTTTTGCACTCAGGTCAAAGTCTCACAGCCCTCTATCATAATCCAGAGTTTTGAGAAGATTGGAGAAACTTAATTTTTCCCAAAAATGAAAAAAAACGAAAGGGGTAACACTGTCGTTTTTTTTTTCGGGTCGAAATTTTGAATTTTGATATCTCAGCTCTGGAAGGGTCTAGAGCCTCCATTTTTGCACTCAGGTCAAAGTCTCACAGCCCTCTATCATAATCCAGAGTTTTGAGAAGATTGGAGAAACTTAATTTTTCGCCCAAAATAAAAAAAACGAAAGGGGTAACACTGTCGTTTTTTTTTCGGGTCGAAATTTTGAATTTTGATATCTCAGCTCTGGAAGGGTCTAGAGCCTCCATTTTTGCACTCAGGTCAAAGTCTCACAGCCCTCTATCATAATCCAGAGTTTTGAGAAGATTGGAGAAACTTAATTTTTCGCCCAAAATGAAAAAAAACGAAAGGGGTAACACTGTCGTTTTTTTTTCGGGTCGAAATTTTGAATTTTGATATCTCAGCTCTGGAAGGGTCTAGAGCCTCCATTTTTGCACTCAGGTCAAAGTCTCACAGCCCTCTATCATAATCCAGAGTTTTGAGAAGATTGGAGAAACTTAATTTTTCGCCCAAAAATGAAAAAAAACGAAAGGGGTAACACTGTCGTTTTTTTTTCGGGTCGAAATTTTGAATTTTGATATCTCAGCTCTGGAAGGGTCTAGAGCCTCCATTTTTGCACTCAGGTCAAAGTCTCACAGCCCTCTATCATAATCCAGAGTTTTGAGAAGATTGGAGAAACTTAATTTTTCGCCCAAAAATGAAAAAAAACGAAAGGGGTAACACTGTCGTTTTTTTTTTCGGGTCGAAATTTTGAATTTTGATATCTCAGCTCTGGAAGGGTCTAGAGCCTCCATTTTTGCACTCAGGTCAAAGTCTCACAGCCCTCTATCATAATCCAGAGTTTTGAGAAGATTGGAGAAACTTAATTTTTCGCCCAAAAATGAAAAAAAACGAAAGGGGTAACACTGTCGTTTTTTTTTCGGGTCGAAATTTTGAATTTTGATATCTCAGCTCTGGAAGGGTCTAGAGCCTCCATTTTTGCACTCAGGTCAAAGTCTCACAGCCCTCTATCATAATCCAGAGTTTTGAGAAGATTGGAGAAACTTAATTTTTCGCCCAAAAATGAAAAAAAACGAAAGGGGTAACACTGTCGTTTTTTTTTTCGGGTCGAAATTTTGAATTTCGATATCTCAGCTCTGGAAGGGTCTAGAGCCTCCATTTTTGCACTCAGGTCAAAGTCTCACAGCCCTCTATCATAATCCAGAGTTTTGAGAAGATTGGAGAAACTTAATTTTTCGCCCAAAAATGAAAAAAAACGAAAGGGGTAACACTGTCGTTTTTTTTTCGGGTCGAAATTTTGAATTTCGATATCTCAGCTCTGGAAGGGTCTAGAGCCTCCATTTTTGCACTCAGGTCAAAGTCTCACAGCCCTCTATCATAATCCAGAGTTTTGAGAAGATTGGAGAAACTTAATTTTTCGCCCAAAAATGAAAAAAAACGAAAGGGGTAACACTGTCGTTTTTTTTTTCGGGTCGAAATTTTGAATTTTGATATCTCAGCTCTGGAAGGGTCTAGAGCCTCCATTTTTGCACTCAGGTCAAAGTCTCACAGCCCTCTATCATAATCCAGAGTTTTGAGAAGATTGGAGAAACTTAATTTTTCGCCCAAAAATGAAAAAAAACGAAAGGGGTAACACTGTCGTTTTTTTTTCGGGTCGAAATTTTGAATTTTGATATCTCAGCTCTGGAAGGGTCTAGAGCCTCCATTTTTGCACTCAGGTCAAAGTCTCACAGCCCTCTATCATAATCCAGAGTTTTGAGAAGATTGGAGAAACTTAATTTTTCGCCCAAAAATGAAAAAAAACGAAAGGGGTAACACTGTCGTTTTTTTTTTCGGGTCGAAATTTTGAATTTCGATATCTCAGCTCTGGAAGGGTCTAGAGCCTCCATTTTTGCACTCAGGTCAAAGTCTCACAGCCCTCTATCATAATCCAGAGTTTTGAGAAGATTGGAGAAACTTAATTTTTCGCCCAAAAATGAAAAAAAACGAAAGGGGTAACACTGTCGTTTTTTTTTCGGGTCGAAATTTTGAATTTCGATATCTCAGCTCTGGAAGGGTCTAGAGCCTCCATTTTTGCACTCAGGTCAAAGTCTCACAGCCCTCTATCATAATCCAGAGTTTTGAGAAGATTGGAGAAACTTAATTTTTCGCCCAAAAATGAAAAAAAACGAAAGGGGTAACACTGTCGTTTTTTTTTCGGGTCGAAATTTTGAATTTCGATATCTCAGCTCTGGAAGGGTCTAGAGCCTCCATTTTTGCACTCAGGTCAAAGTCTCACAGCCCTCTATCATAATCCAGAGTTTTGAGAAGATTGGAGAAACTTAATTTTTCGCCCAAAAATGAAAAAAAACGAAAGGGGTAACACTGTCGTTTTTTTTTCGGGTCGAAATTTTGAATTTCGATATCTCAGCTCTGGAAGGGTCTAGAGCCTCCATTTTTGCACTCAGGTCAAAGTCTCACAGCCCTCTATCATAATCCAGAGTTTTGAGAAGATTGGAGAAACTTAATTTTTCGCCCAAAAATGAAAAAAAACGAAAGGGGTAACACTGTCGTTTTTTTTTCGGGTCGAAATTTTGAATTTTGATATCTCAGCTCTGGAAGGGTCTAGAGCCTCCATTTTTGCACTCAGGTCAAAGTCTCACAGCCCTCTATCATAATCCAGAGTTTTGAGAAGATTGGAGAAACTTAATTTTTCGCCCAAAAATGAAAAAAAACGAAAGGGGTAACACTGTCGTTTTTTTTTCGGGTCGAAATTTTGAATTTCGATATCTCAGCTCTGGAAGGGTCTAGAGCCTCCATTTTTGCACTCAGGTCAAAGTCTCACAGCCCTCTATCATAATCCAGAGTTTTGAGAAGATTGGAGAAACTTAATTTTTCGCCCAAAAATGAAAAAAAACGAAAGGGGTAACACTGTCGTTTTTTTTTCGGGTCGAAATTTTGAATTTCGATATCTCAGCTCTGGAAGGGTCTAGAGCCTCCATTTTTGCACTCAGGTCAAAGTCTCACAGCCCTCTATCATAATCCAGAGTTTTGAGAAGATTGGAGAAACTTAATTTTTCGCCCAAAATGAAAAAAAACGAAAGGGGTAACACTGTCGTTTTTTTTTCGGGTCGAAATTTTGAATTTCGATATCTCAGCTCTGGAAGGGTCTAGAGCCTCCATTTTTGCACTCAGGTCAAAGTCTCACAGCCCTCTATCATAATCCAGAGTTTTGAGAAGATTGGAGAAACTTAATTTTTCGCCCAAAAATGAAAAAAAACGAAAGGGGTAACACTGTCGTTTTTTTTTCGGGTCGAAATTTTGAGTTTCGATATCTCAGCTCTGGAAGGGTCTAGAGCCTCCATTTTTGCACTCAGGTCAAAGTCTCACAGCCCTCTATCATAATCCAGAGTTTTGAGAAGATTGGAGAAACTTAATTTTTCGCCCAAAAATGAAAAAAAACGAAAGGGGTAACACTGTCGTTTTTTTTTCGGGTCGAAATTTTGAATTTTGATATCTCAGCTCTGGAAGGGTCTAGAGCCTCCATTTTTGCACTCAGGTCAAAGTCTCACAGCCCTCTATCATAATCCAGAGTTTTGAGAAGATTGGAGAAACTTAATTTTTCGCCCAAAAATGAAAAAAAACGAAAGGGGTAACACTGTCGTTTTTTTTTCGGGTCGAAATTTTGAATTTCGATATCTCAGCTCTGGAAGGGTCTAGAGCCTCCATTTTTGCACTCAGGTCAAAGTCTCACAGCCCTCTATCATAATCCAGAGTTTTGAGAAGATTGGAGAAACTTAATTTTTCGCCCAAAAATGAAAAAAAACGAAAGGGGTAACACTGTCGTTTTTTTTTCGGGTCGAAATTTTGAATTTGATATCTCAGCTCTGGAAGGGTCTAGAGCCTCCATTTTTGCACTCAGGTCAAAGTCTCACAGCCCTCTATCATAATCCAGAGTTTTGAGAAGATTGGAGAAACTTAATTTTTCGCCCAAAAATGAAAAAAAACGAAAGGGGTAACACTGTCGTTTTTTTTTCGGGTCGAAATTTTGAATTTTGATATCTCAGCTCTGGAAGGGTCTAGAGCCTCCATTTTTGCACTCAGGTCAAAGTCTCACAGCCCTCTATCATAATCCAGAGTTTTGAGAAGATTGGAGAAACTTAATTTTTCGCCCAAAAATGAAAAAAAACGAAAGGGGTAACACTGTCGTTTTTTTTTCGGGTCGAAATTTTGAATTTCGATATCTCAGCTCTGGAAGGGTCTAGAGCCTCCATTTTTGCACTCAGGTCAAAGTCTCACAGCCCTCTATCATAATCCAGAGTTTTGAGAAGATTGGAGAAACTTAATTTTTCGCCCAAAATGAAAAAAAACGAAAGGGGTAACACTGTCGTTTTTTTTTTCGGGTCGAAATTTTGAATTTCGATATCTCAGCTCTGGAAGGGTCTAGAGCCTCCATTTTTGCACTCAGGTCAAAGTCTCACAGCCCTCTATCATAATCCAGAGTTTTGAGAAGATTGGAGAAACTTAATTTTTCGCCCAAAAATGAAAAAAAACGAAAGGGGTAACACTGTCGTTTTTTTTTCGGGTCGAAATTTTGAATTTCGATATCTCAGCTCTGGAAGGGTCTAGAGCCTCCATTTTTGCACTCAGGTCAAAGTCTCACAGCCCTCTATCATAATCCAGAGTTTTGAGAAGATTGGAGAAACTTAATTTTTCGCCCAAAAATGAAAAAAAACGAAAGGGGTAACACTGTCGTTTTTTTTTCGGGTCGAAATTTTGAATTTCGATATCTCAGCTCTGGAAGGGTCTAGAGCCTCCATTTTTGCACTCAGGTCAAAGTCTCACAGCCCTCTATCATAATCCAGAGTTTTGAGAAGATTGGAGAAACTTAATTTTTCGCCCAAAAATGAAAAAAAACGAAAGGGGTAACACTGTCGTTTTTTTTTCGGGTCGAAATTTTGAATTTCGATATCTCAGCTCTGGAAGGGTCTAGAGCCTCCATTTTTGCACTCAGGTCAAAGTCTCACAGCCCTCTATCATAATCCAGAGTTTTGAGAAGATTGGAGAAACTTAATTTTTCGCCCAAAAATGAAAAAAAACGAAAGGGGTAACACTGTCGTTTTTTTTTTCGGGTCGAAATTTTGAATTTCGATATCTCAGCTCTGGAAGGGTCTAGAGCCTCCATTTTTGCACTCAGGTCAAAGTCTCACAGCCCTCTATCATAATCCAGAGTTTTGAGAAGATTGGAGAAACTTAATTTTTCGCCCAAAAATGAAAAAAAACGAAAGGGGTAACACTGTCGTTTTTTTTTCGGGTCGAAATTTTGAATTTCGATATCTCAGCTCTGGAAGGGTCTAGAGCCTCCATTTTTGCACTCAGGTCAAAGTCTCACAGCCCTCTATCATAATCCAGAGTTTTGAGAAGATTGGAGAAACTTAATTTTTCGCCCAAAAATGAAAAAAAACGAAAGGGGTAACACTGTCGTTTTTTTTTCGGGTCGAAATTTTGAATTTCGATATCTCAGCTCTGGAAGGGTCTAGAGCCTCCATTTTTGCACTCAGGTCAAAGTCTCACAGCCCTCTATCATAATCCAGAGTTTTGAGAAGATTGGAGAAACTTAATTTTTCGCCCAAAAATGAAAAAAAACGAAAGGGGTAACACTGTCGTTTTTTTTTCGGGTCGAAATTTTGAATTTCGATATCTCAGCTCTGGAAGGGTCTAGAGCCTCCATTTTTGCACTCAGGTCAAAGTCTCACAGCCCTCTATCATAATCCAGAGTTTTGAGAAGATTGGAGAAACTTAATTTTTCGCCCAAAAATGAAAAAAAACGAAAGGGGTAACACTGTCGTTTTTTTTTCGGGTCGAAATTTTGAATTTCGATATCTCAGCTCTGGAAGGGTCTAGAGCCTCCATTTTTGCACTCAGGTCAAAGTCTCACAGCCCTCTATCATAATCCAGAGTTTTGAGAAGATTGGAGAAACTTAATTTTTCGCCCAAAAATGAAAAAAAACGAAAGGGGTAACACTGTCGTTTTTTTTTTCGGGTCGAAATTTTGAATTTCGATATCTCAGCTCTGGAAGGGTCTAGAGCCTCCATTTTTGCACTCAGGTCAAAGTCTCACAGCCCTCTATCATAATCCAGAGTTTTGAGAAGATTGGAGAAACTTAATTTTTCGCCCAAAAATGAAAAAAAACGAAAGGGGTAACACTGTCGTTTTTTTTTTCGGGTCGAAATTTTGAATTTCGATATCTCAGCTCTGGAAGGGTCTAGAGCCTCCATTTTTGCACTCAGGTCAAAGTCTCACAGCCCTCTATCATAATCCAGAGTTTTGAGAAGATTGGAGAAACTTAATTTTTCGCCCAAAAATGAAAAAAAACGAAAGGGGTAACACTGTCGTTTTTTTTTCGGGTCGAAATTTTGAATTTCGATATCTCAGCTCTGGAAGGGTCTAGAGCCTCCATTTTTGCACTCAGGTCAAAGTCTCACAGCCCTCTATCATAATCCAGAGTTTTGAGAAGATTGGAGAAACTTAATTTTTCGCCCAAAAATGAAAAAAAACGAAAGGGGTAACACTGTCGTTTTTTTTTCGGGTCGAAATTTTGAATTTCGATATCTCAGCTCTGGAAGGGTCTAGAGCCTCCATTTTTGCACTCAGGTCAAAGTCTCACAGCCCTCTATCATAATCCAGAGTTTTGAGAAGATTGGAGAAACTTAATTTTTCGCCCAAAAATGAAAAAAAACGAAAGGGGTAACACTGTCGTTTTTTTTTCGGGTCGAAATTTTGAATTTCGATATCTCAGCTCTGGAAGGGTCTAGAGCCTCCATTTTTGCACTCAGGTCAAAGTCTCACAGCCCTCTATCATAATCCAGAGTTTTGAGAAGATTGGAGAAACTTAATTTTTCGCCCAAAAATGAAAAAAAACGAAAGGGGTAACACTGTCGTTTTTTTTTCGGGTCGAAATTTTGAATTTCGATATCTCAGCTCTGGAAGGGTCTAGAGCCTCCATTTTTGCACTCAGGTCAAAGTCTCACAGCCCTCTATCATAATCCAGAGTTTTGAGAAGATTGGAGAAACTTAATTTTTCGCCCAAAAATGAAAAAAAACGAAAGGGGTAACACTGTCGTTTTTTTTTCGGGTCGAAATTTTGAATTTCGATATCTCAGCTCTGGAAGGGTCTAGAGCCTCCATTTTTGCACTCAGGTCAAAGTCTCACAGCCCTCTATCATAATCCAGAGTTTTGAGAAGATTGGAGAAACTTAATTTTTCGCCCAAAAATGAAAAAAAACGAAAGGGGTAACACTGTCGTTTTTTTTTCGGGTCGAAATTTTGAATTTCGATATCTCAGCTCTGGAAGGGTCTAGAGCCTCCATTTTTGCACTCAGGTCAAAGTCTCACAGCCCTCTATCATAATCCAGAGTTTTGAGAAGATTGGAGAAACTTAATTTTTCGCCCAAAAATGAAAAAAAACGAAAGGGGTAACACTGTCGTTTTTTTTTCGGGTCGAAATTTTGAATTTCGATATCTCAGCTCTGGAAGGGTCTAGAGCCTCCATTTTTGCACTCAGGTCAAAGTCTCACAGCCCTCTATCATAATCCAGAGTTTTGAGAAGATTGGAGAAACTTAATTTTTCGCCCAAAAATGAAAAAAAACGAAAGGGGTAACACTGTCGTTTTTTTTTCGGGTCGAAATTTTGAATTTTGATATCTCAGCTCTGGAAGGGTCTAGAGCCTCCATTTTTGCACTCAGGTCAAAGTCTCACAGCCCTCTATCATAATCCAGAGTTTTGAGAAGATTGGAGAAACTTAATTTTTCGCCCAAAAATGAAAAAAAACGAAAGGGGTAACACTGTCGTTTTTTTTTCGGGTCGAAATTTTGAATTTCGATATCTCAGCTCTGGAAGGGTCTAGAGCCTCCATTTTTGCACTCAGGTCAAAGTCTCACAGCCCTCTATCATAATCCAGAGTTTTGAGAAGATTGGAGAAACTTAATTTTTCGCCCAAAAATGAAAAAAAACGAAAGGGGTAACACTGTCGTTTTTTTTTCGGGTCGAAATTTTGAATTTCGATATCTCAGCTCTGGAAGGGTCTAGAGCCTCCATTTTTGCACTCAGGTCAAAGTCTCACAGCCCTCTATCATAATCCAGAGTTTTGAGAAGATTGGAGAAACTTAATTTTTCGCCCAAAAATGAAAAAAAACGAAAGGGGTAACACTGTCGTTTTTTTTTCGGGTCGAAATTTTGAATTTCGATATCTCAGCTCTGGAAGGGTCTAGAGCCTCCATTTTTGCACTCAGGTCAAAGTCTCACAGCCCTCTATCATAATCCAGAGTTTTGAGAAGATTGGAGAAACTTAATTTTTCGCCCAAAAATGAAAAAAAACGAAAGGGGTAACACTGTCGTTTTTTTTTCGGGTCGAAATTTTGAATTTCGATATCTCAGCTCTGGAAGGGTCTAGAGCCTCCATTTTTGCACTCAGGTCAAAGTCTCACAGCCCTCTATCATAATCCAGAGTTTTGAGAAGATTGGAGAAACTTAATTTTTCGCCCAAAAATGAAAAAAAACGAAAGGGGTAACACTGTCGTTTTTTTTTCGGGTCGAAATTTTGAATTTCGATATCTCAGCTCTGGAAGGGTCTAGAGCCTCCATTTTTGCACTCAGGTCAAAGTCTCACAGCCCTCTATCATAATCCAGAGTTTTGAGAAGATTGGAGAAACTTAATTTTTCGCCCAAAAATGAAAAAAAACGAAAGGGGTAACACTGTCGTTTTTTTTTCGGGTCGAAATTTTGAATTTCGATATCTCAGCTCTGGAAGGGTCTAGAGCCTCCATTTTTGCACTCAGGTCAAAGTCTCACAGCCCTCTATCATAATCCAGAGTTTTGAGAAGATTGGAGAAACTTAATTTTTCGCCCAAAAATGAAAAAAAACGAAAGGGGTAACACTGTCGTTTTTTTTTCGGGTCGAAATTTTGAATTTCGATATCTCAGCTCTGGAAGGGTCTAGAGCCTCCATTTTTGCACTCAGGTCAAAGTCTCACAGCCCTCTATCATAATCCAGAGTTTTGAGAAGATTGGAGAAACTTAATTTTTCGCCCAAAAATGAAAAAAAACGAAAGGGGTAACACTGTCGTTTTTTTTTCGGGTCGAAATTTTGAATTTCGATATCTCAGCTCTGGAAGGGTCTAGAGCCTCCATTTTTGCACTCAGGTCAAAGTCTCACAGCCCTCTATCATAATCCAGAGTTTTGAGAAGATTGGAGAAACTTAATTTTTCGCCCAAAAATGAAAAAAAACGAAAGGGGTAACACTGTCGTTTTTTTTTCGGGTCGAAATTTTGAATTTCGATATCTCAGCTCTGGAAGGGTCTAGAGCCTCCATTTTTGCACTCAGGTCAAAGTCTCACAGCCCTCTATCATAATCCAGAGTTTTGAGAAGATTGGAGAAACTTAATTTTTCGCCCAAAAATGAAAAAAAACGAAAGGGGTAACACTGTCGTTTTTTTTTCGGGTCGAAATTTTGAATTTCGATATCTCAGCTCTGGAAGGGTCTAGAGCCTCCATTTTTGCACTCAGGTCAAAGTCTCACAGCCCTCTATCATAATCCAGAGTTTTGAGAAGATTGGAGAAACTTAATTTTTCGCCCAAAAATGAAAAAAAACGAAAGGGGTAACACTGTCGTTTTTTTTTCGGGTCGAAATTTTGAATTTCGATATCTCAGCTCTGGAAGGGTCTAGAGCCTCCATTTTTGCACTCAGGTCAAAGTCTCACAGCCCTCTATCATAATCCAGAGTTTTGAGAAGATTGGAGAAACTTAATTTTTCGCCCAAAAATGAAAAAAAACGAAAGGGGTAACACTGTCGTTTTTTTTTCGGGTCGAAATTTTGAATTTGATATCTCAGCTCTGGAAGGGTCTAGAGCCTCCATTTTTGCACTCAGGTCAAAGTCTCACAGCCCTCTATCATAATCCAGAGTTTTGAGAAGATTGGAGAAACTTAATTTTTCGCCCAAAAATGAAAAAAAACGAAAGGGGTAACACTGTCGTTTTTTTTTCGGGTCGAAATTTTGAATTTGATATCTCAGCTCTGGAAGGGTCTAGAGCCTCCATTTTTGCACTCAGGTCAAAGTCTCACAGCCCTCTATCATAATCCAGAGTTTTGAGAAGATTGGAGAAACTTAATTTTTCGCCCAAAAATGAAAAAAAACGAAAGGGGTAACACTGTCGTTTTTTTTTCGGGTCGAAATTTTGAATTTTGATATCTCAGCTCTGGAAGGGTCTAGAGCCTCCATTTTTGCACTCAGGTCAAAGTCTCACAGCCCTCTATCATAATCCAGAGTTTTGAGAAGATTGGAGAAACTTAATTTTTCGCCCAAAAATGAAAAAAAACGAAAGGGGTAACACTGTCGTTTTTTTTTCGGGTCGAAATTTTGAATTTCGATATCTCAGCTCTGGAAGGGTCTAGAGCCTCCATTTTTGCACTCAGGTCAAAGTCTCACAGCCCTCTATCATAATCCAGAGTTTTGAGAAGATTGGAGAAACTTAATTTTTCGCCCAAAAATGAAAAAAAACGAAAGGGGTAACACTGTCGTTTTTTTTTCGGGTCGAAATTTTGAATTTCGATATCTCAGCTCTGGAAGGGTCTAGAGCCTCCATTTTTGCACTCAGGTCAAAGTCTCACAGCCCTCTATCATAATCCAGAGTTTTGAGAAGATTGGAGAAACTTAATTTTTCGCCCAAAAATGAAAAAAAACGAAAGGGGTAACACTGTCGTTTTTTTTTCGGGTCGAAATTTTGAATTTCGATATCTCAGCTCTGGAAGGGTCTAGAGCCTCCATTTTTGCACTCAGGTCAAAGTCTCACAGCCCTCTATCATAATCCAGAGTTTTGAGAAGATTGGAGAAACTTAATTTTTCGCCCAAAAATGAAAAAAAACGAAAGGGGTAACACTGTCGTTTTTTTTTTCGGGTCGAAATTTTGAATTTCGATATCTCAGCTCTGGAAGGGTCTAGAGCCTCCATTTTTGCACTCAGGTCAAAGTCTCACAGCCCTCTATCATAATCCAGAGTTTTGAGAAGATTGGAGAAACTTAATTTTTCGCCCAAAAATGAAAAAAAACGAAAGGGGTAACACTGTCGTTTTTTTTTTCGGGTCGAAATTTTGAATTTCGATATCTCAGCTCTGGAAGGGTCTAGAGCCTCCATTTTTGCACTCAGGTCAAAGTCTCACAGCCCTCTATCATAATCCAGAGTTTTGAGAAGATTGGAGAAACTTAATTTTTCGCCCAAAATGAAAAAAAACGAAAGGGGTAACACTGTCGTTTTTTTTTCGGGTCGAAATTTTGAATTTCGATATCTCAGCTCTGGAAGGGTCTAGAGCCTCCATTTTTGCACTCAGGTCAAAGTCTCACAGCCCTCTATCATAATCCAGAGTTTTGAGAAGATTGGAGAAACTTAATTTTTCGCCCGAAAATGAAAAAAAACGAAAGGGGTAACACTGTCGTTTTTTTTTCGGGTCGAAATTTTGAATTTCGATATCTCAGCTCTGGAAGGGTCTAGAGCCTCCATTTTTGCACTCAGGTCAAAGTCTCACAGCCCTCTATCATAATCCAGAGTTTTGAGAAGATTGGAGAAACTTAATTTTTCGCCCAAAAAAAAAAAAAAAACGAAAGGGGTAACACTGTCGTTTTTTTTTCGGGTCGAAATTTTGAATTTCGATATCTCAGCTCTGGAAGGGTCTAGAGCCTCCATTTTTGCACTCAGGTCAAAGTCTCACAGCCCTCTATCATAATCCAGAGTTTTGAGAAGATTGGAGAAACTTAATTTTTCGCCCAAAAATGAAAAAAAACGAAAGGGGTAACACTGTCGTTTTTTTTTCGGGTCGAAATTTTGAATTTCGATATCTCAGCTCTGGAAGGGTCTAGAGCCTCCATTTTTGCACTCAGGTCAAAGTCTCACAGCCCTCTATCATAATCCAGAGTTTTGAGAAGATTGGAGAAACTTAATTTTTCGCCCAAAAATGAAAAAAAACGAAAGGGGTAACACTGTCGTTTTTTTTTCGGGTCGAAATTTTGAATTTCGATATCTCAGCTCTGGAAGGGTCTAGAGCCTCCATTTTTGCACTCAGGTCAAAGTCTCACAGCCCTCTATCATAATCCAGAGTTTTGAGAAGATTGGAGAAACTTAATTTTTCGCCCAAAAATGAAAAAAAACGAAAGGGGTAACACTGTCGTTTTTTTTTCGGGTCGAAATTTTGAATTTCGATATCTCAGCTCTGGAAGGGTCTAGAGCCTCCATTTTTGCACTCAGGTCAAAGTCTCACAGCCCTCTATCATAATCCAGAGTTTTGAGAAGATTGGAGAAACTTAATTTTTCGCCCAAAAATGAAAAAAAACGAAAGGGGTAACACTGTCGTTTTTTTTTCGGGTCGAAATTTTGAATTTCGATATCTCAGCTCTGGAAGGGTCTAGAGCCTCCATTTTTGCACTCAGGTCAAAGTCTCACAGCCCTCTATCATAATCCAGAGTTTTGAGAAGATTGGAGAAACTTAATTTTTCGCCCAAAAATGAAAAAAAAACGAAAGGGGTAACACTGTCGTTTTTTTTTCGGGTCGAAATTTTGAATTTCGATATCTCAGCTCTGGAAGGGTCTAGAGCCTCCATTTTTGCACTCAGGTCAAAGTCTCACAGCCCTCTATCATAATCCAGAGTTTTGAGAAGATTGGAGAAACTTAATTTTTCGCCCAAAAATGAAAAAAAAACGAAAGGGGTAACACTGTCGTTTTTTTTTCGGGTCGAAATTTTGAATTTCGATATCTCAGCTCTGGAAGGGTCTAGAGCCTCCATTTTTGCACTCAGGTCAAAGTCTCACAGCCCTCTATCATAATCCAGAGTTTTGAGAAGATTGGAGAAACTTAATTTTTCGCCCAAAATGAAAAAAAAACGAAAGGGTAACACTGTCGTTTTTTTTTTCGGGTCGAAATTTTGAATTTCGATATCTCAGCTCTGGAAGGGTCTAGAGCCTCCATTTTTGCACTCAGGTCAAAGTCTCACAGCCCTCTATCATAATCCAGAGTTTTGAGAAGATTGGAGAAACTTAATTTTTCGCCCAAAAATGAAAAAAAACGAAAGGGGTAACACTGTCGTTTTTTTTTCGGGTCGAAATTTTGAATTTCGATATCTCAGCTCTGGAAGGGTCTAGAGCCTCCATTTTTGCACTCAGGTCAAAGTCTCACAGCCCTCTATCATAATCCAGAGTTTTGAGAAGATTGGAGAAACTTAATTTTTCGCCAAAAATGAAAAAAAACGAAAGGGGTAACACTGTCGTTTTTTTTTTCGGGTCGAAATTTTGAATTTCGATATCTCAGCTCTGGAAGGGTCTAGAGCCTCCATTTTTGCACTCAGGTCAAAGTCTCACAGCCCTCTATCATAATCCAGAGTTTTGAGAAGATTGGAGAAACTTAATTTTTCGCCCAAAAATGAAAAAAAACGAAAGGGTAACACTGTCGTTTTTTTTTCGGGTCGAAATTTTGAGTTTCAGTATCTCAGCTCTGGAAGGGTCTAGAGCCTCCATTTTTGCACTCAGGTCAAAGTCTCACAGCCCTCTATCATAATCCAGAGTTTTGAGAAGATTGGAGAAACTTAATTTTTCGCCCGAAAATGAAAAAAAACGTAAGGGGTAACACTGTCTTTTTTTTTCGGGTCGAAATTTTGAATTTCGATATCTCAGCTCTGGAAGGGTCTAGAGCCTCCATTTTTGCACTCAG
>NW_024121113.1:880800-903842 GCF_016745375.1 Pimephales promelas
TAACAACTGTCGTTTTTTTTTCGTCGTCAAATTTTGAATTTCGATATCTCAGCTCTGGAAGGTCTAGAGCTCCATTTTGCACTCAGGTCAAAGTCTCACACCCTCTATCATAATCCAGAGTTTTGAGAAGATTGGAGAAACTTAATTTTTCGCCCAAAAATGAAAAAAAACGAAAGGGGTAACACTGTCGTTTTTTTTTCGGGTCGAAATTTTGAATTTCGATATCTCAGCTCTGGAAGGTCTAGAGCCTCCATTTTTGCACTCAGGTCAAAGTCTCACAGCCCTCTATCATAATCCAGAGTTTTGAGAAGATTGAGAAACTTAATTTTTCGCCCAAAAATGAAAAAAAACGAAAGGGTAACACTGTCGTTTTTTTTTCGGGTCGAAATTTTGAATTTCGATATCTCAGCTCTGGAAGGTCTAGAGCTCCATTTTTGCACTCAGGTCAAAGTCTCACAGCCCTCTATCATAATCCAGAGTTTTGAGAAGATTGGAGAAACTTAATTTTCGCCCAAAAATGAAAAAAAACGAAAGGGTAACACTGTCGTTTTTTTCGGGTCGAAATTTTGAATTTCGATATCTCAGCTCTGGAAGGTCTAGAGCCTCCATTTTGCACTCAGGTCAAAGTCTCACAGCCCTCTATCATAATCCAGAGTTTGAGAAGATTGGAGAAACTTAATTTTTCGCCCAAAAAATGAAAAAAAACGAAAGGGGTAACACTGTCGTTTTTTTTCGGGTCGAAATTTTGAATTTCGATATCTCAGCTCTGGAAGGTCTAGAGCCTCCATTTTTGCACTCAGGTCAAAGTCTCACAGCCCTCTATCATAATCCAGAGTTTTGAGAAGATTGGAGAAACTTAATTTTTCGCCCAAAAATGAAAAAAAACGAAAGGGTAACACTGTCGTTTTTTTTCGGGTCGAAATTTTGAATTTCGATATCTCAGCTCTGGAAGGGTCTAGAGCCTCCATTTTTGCACTCAGGTCAAAGTCTCACAGCCCTCTATCATAATCCAGAGTTTTGAGAAGATTGAGAAACTTAATTTTTCGCCCCAAAATGAAAAAAAACGAAGGGTAACACTGTTTTTTTTTTCGGGTCGAAATTTGAATTTCGATATCTCAGCTCTGGAAGGTCTAGAGCCTCCATTTTTGCACTCAGGTCAAAGTCTCACAGCCCTCTATCATAATCCAGAGTTTTGAGAAGATTGGAGAAACTTAATTTTTCGCCCAAAAATGAAAAAAAACGAAAGGGTAACACTGTCGTTTTTTTTTCGGTCGAAATTTTGAATTTCGATATCTCAGCTCTGGAAGGTCTAGAGCCTCCATTTTTGCACTCAGGTCAAAGTCTCACAGCCCTCTATCATAATCCAGAGTTTTGAGAAGATTGGAGAAACTTAATTTTTCGCCCAAAAATGAAAAAAAACGAAAAGGGTAACACTGTCGTTTTTTTTCGGTCGAAATTTTGAATTTCGATATCTCAGCTCTGGAAGGGTCTAGAGCCTCCATTTTTGCACTCAGGTCAAAGTCTCACAGCCCTCTATCATAATCCAGAGTTTTGAGAAGATTGGAGAAACTTAATTTTTCGCCCAAAATGAAAAAAAACGAAAGGGTAACACTGTCGTTTTTTTTTTCGGGTCGAATTTTGAATTTCGATATCTCAGCTCTGAAGGGTCTAGAGCCTCCATTTTTGCACTCAGGTCAAAGTCTCACAGCCCTCTATCATAATCCAGAGTTTTGAGAAGATTGAGAAACTTAATTTTTCGCCCAAAAATGAAAAAAAAACGAAAGGGGTAACACTGTCGTTTTTTTTCGGGTCGAAATTTTGAATTTCGATATCTCAGCTCTGGAAGGTCTAGAGCCTCCATTTTTGCACTCAGGTCAAAGTCTCACAGCCCTCTATCATAATCCAGAGTTTTGAGAAGATGGAGAAACTTAATTTTTCGCCCAAAATGAAAAAAAAACGAAAGGGTAACACTGTCGTTTTTTTTTCGGGTCGAAATTTTGAATTTGATATCTCAGCTCTGGAAGGGTCTAGAGCCTCCATTTTTGCACTCAGGTCAAAGTCTCACAGCCCTCTATCATAATCCAGAGTTTTGAGAAGATGGAGAAACTTAATTTTTCGCCCAAAAATGAAAAAAACGAAAGGGTAACACTGTCGTTTTTTTTTCGGGTCGAAAATTTGAATTTCGATATCTCAGCTCTGGAAGGTCTAGAGCCTCCATTTTTGCACTCAGGTCAAAGTCTCGTGCCCTCTATCATAATCCAGAGTTTTGAGAAGATTGGAGAAACTTAATTTTTCGCCCAAAAATGAAAAAAAACGAAAGGGTAACACTGTCGTTTTTTTTTCGGGTCGAAATTTTGAATTTGATATCTCAGCTCTGGAAGGGTCTAGAGCCTCCATTTTTGCACTCAGTCAAAGTCTCACAGCCCTCTATCATAATCCAGATTTGAGAAGATTGGAGAAACTTAATTTTCGCCCAAAAATGAAAAAAAACGAAAGGGTAACACTGTCGTTTTTTTTTCGGGTCGAAATTTTGAATTTTGATATCTCAGCTCTGGAAGGGTCTAGAGCCTCCATTTTGCACTCAGGTCAAAGTCTCACAGCCCTCTATCATAATCCAGAGTTTTGAGAAGATTGGAGAAACTTAATTTTTCGCCCAAAAATGAAAAAAACGAAAGGGTAACACTGTCGTTTTTTTTTCGGGTCGAAATTTTGAATTTCGATATCTCAGCTCTGGAAGGGTCTAGAGCCTCCATTTTTGCACTCAGGTCAAAGTCTCACACCCCTCTATCATAATCCAGAGTTTTGAGAAGATTGGAGAAACTTCATTTTTCGCCCAAAAATAAAAAAAACAAAAGGGGTAACACTGTCGTTTTTTTTTTCGGGTCGAAATTTTGAATTTCGATATCTCAGCTCTGGAAGGGTCTAGAGCCTCCATTTTTGCACTCAGGTCAAAGTCTCACAGCCCTCTATCATAATCCAGAGTTTTGAGAAGATTGGAGAAACTTAATTTTTCGCCAAAAATGAAAAAAAAACGAAAGGGGTAACACTGTCGTTTTTTTTCGGGTCGAAATTTTGAATTTCCATATCTCAGCTCTGAAGGGTCTAGAGCCTCCATTTTTGCACTCAGGTCAAAGTCTCACAGCCCTCTATCATAATCCAGAGTTTTGAGAAGATTGGAGAAACTTAATTTTTCACCCAAAAATGAAAAAAAACGAAAGGGGTAACACTGTCGTTTTTTTTTCGGGTCGAAATTTTGAATTTCGATATCTCAGCTCTGGAAGGTCTAGAGCCTCCATTTTTGCACTCAGGTCAAAGTCTCACAGCCCTCTATCATAATCCAGAGTTTTGAGAAGATTGGAGAAACTTAATTTTTCGCCCAAAATGAAAAAAAAACGAAAGGGGTAACACTGTCGTTTTTTTTTCGGGTCGAAATTTTGAATTTCGATATCTCAGCTCTGGAAGGGTCTAGAGCCTCCATTTTTGCACTCAGGTCAAAGTCTCACAGCCCTCTATCATAATCCAGAGTTTTGAGAAGATTGGAGAAACTTAATTTTTCGCCCAAAAATGAAAAAAAACGAAAGGGTAACACTGTCGTTTTTTTTTCGGGTCGAAATTTTGAATTTCGATATCTCAGCTCTGGAAGGGTCTAGAGCCTCCATTTTTGCACTCAGGTCAAAGTCTCACAGCCCTCTATCATAATCCAGAGTTTTGAGAAGATTGGAGAAACTTAATTTTTCGCCCAAAAATGAAAAAAAACGAAAGGGGTAACACTGTCGTTTTTTTTTCGGGTCGAAATTTTGAATTTCGATATCTCAGCTCTGGAAGGGTCTAGAGCCTCCATTTTTGCACTCAGGTCAAAGTCTCACAGCCCTCTATCATAATCCAGAGTTTGAGAAGATTGGAGAAACTTAATTTTTCGCCCAAAAATGAAAAAAACGAAAGGGTAACACTGTCGTTTTTTTTTCGGGTCGAAATTTTGAATTTCGATATCTCAGCTCTGGAAGGGTCTAGAGCCTCCATTTTTGCACTCAGGTCAAAGTCTCACAGCCCTCTATCATAATCCAGAGTTTTGAGAAGATTGGAGAAACTTAATTTTTCGCCCAAAAATGAAAAAAAACGAAAGGGGTAACACTGTCGTTTTTTTTTCGGGTCGAAATTTTGAATTTCGATATCTCAGCTCTGGAAGGGTCTAGAGCCTCCATTTTTGCACTCAGGTCAAAGTCTCACAGCCCTCTATCATAATCCAGAGTTTTGAGAAGATTGGAGAAACTTAATTTTTCGCCCAAAAATGAAAAAAAACGAAAGGGGTAACACTGTCGTTTTTTTTTCGGGTCGAAATTTTGAATTTCGATATCTCAGCTCTGGAAGGGTCTAGAGCCTCCATTTTTGCACTCAGGTCAAAGTCTCACAGCCCTCTATCATAATCCAGAGTTTTGAGAAGATTGGAGAAACTTAATTTTTCGCCCAAAAATGAAAAAAAACGAAAGGGGTAACACTGTCGTTTTTTTTTCGGGTCGAAATTTTGAATTTCGATATCTCAGCTCTGGAAGGGTCTAGAGCCTCCATTTTTGCACTCAGGTCAAAGTCTCACAGCCCTCTATCATAATCCAGAGTTTTGAGAAGATTGGAGAAACTTAATTTTTCGCCCAAAAATGAAAAAAAACGAAAGGGGTAACACTGTCGTTTTTTTTTTCGGGTCGAAATTTTGAATTTCGATATCTCAGCTCTGGAAGGGTCTAGAGCCTCCATTTTTGCACTCAGGTCAAAGTCTCACAGCCCTCTATCATAATCCAGAGTTTTGAGAAGATTGGAGAAACTTAATTTTTCGCCCAAAAATGAAAAAAAACGAAAGGGGTAACACTGTCGTTTTTTTTTCGGGTCGAAATTTTGAATTTCGATATCTCAGCTCTGGAAGGGTCTAGAGCCTCCATTTTTGCACTCAGGTCAAAGTCTCACAGCCCTCTATCATAATCCAGAGTTTTGAGAAGATTGGAGAAACTTAATTTTTCGCCCAAAAATGAAAAAAAACGAAAGGGGTAACACTGTCGTTTTTTTTTCGGGTCGAAATTTTGAATTTCGATATCTCAGCTCTGGAAGGGTCTAGAGCCTCCATTTTTGCACTCAGGTCAAAGTCTCACAGCCCTCTATCATAATCCAGAGTTTTGAGAAGATTGGAGAAACTTAATTTTTCGCCCAAAAATGAAAAAAAACGAAAGGGGTAACACTGTCGTTTTTTTTTCGGGTCGAAATTTTGAATTTCGATATCTCAGCTCTGGAAGGGTCTAGAGCCTCCATTTTTGCACTCAGGTCAAAGTCTCACAGCCCTCTATCATAATCCAGAGTTTTGAGAAGATTGGAGAAACTTAATTTTTCGCCCAAAAATGAAAAAAAACGAAAGGGGTAACACTGTCGTTTTTTTTTCGGGTCGAAATTTTGAATTTCGATATCTCAGCTCTGGAAGGGTCTAGAGCCTCCATTTTTGCACTCAGGTCAAAGTCTCACAGCCCTCTATCATAATCCAGAGTTTTGAGAAGATTGGAGAAACTTAATTTTTCGCCCAAAAATGAAAAAAAACGAAAGGGGTAACACTGTCGTTTTTTTTTCGGGTCGAAATTTTGAATTTCGATATCTCAGCTCTGGAAGGGTCTAGAGCCTCCATTTTTGCACTCAGGTCAAAGTCTCACAGCCCTCTATCATAATCCAGAGTTTTGAGAAGATTGGAGAAACTTAATTTTTCGCCCAAAAATGAAAAAAAACGAAAGGGGTAACACTGTCGTTTTTTTTTCGGGTCGAAATTTTGAATTTCGATATCTCAGCTCTGGAAGGGTCTAGAGCCTCCATTTTTGCACTCAGGTCAAAGTCTCACAGCCCTCTATCATAATCCAGAGTTTTGAGAAGATTGGAGAAACTTAATTTTTCGCCCAAAAATGAAAAAAAACGAAAGGGGTAACACTGTCGTTTTTTTTTCGGGTCGAAATTTTGAATTTCGATATCTCAGCTCTGGAAGGGTCTAGAGCCTCCATTTTTGCACTCAGGTCAAAGTCTCACAGCCCTCTATCATAATCCAGAGTTTTGAGAAGATTGGAGAAACTTAATTTTTCGCCCAAAAATGAAAAAAAACGAAAGGGGTAACACTGTCGTTTTTTTTTCGGGTCGAAATTTTGAATTTCGATATCTCAGCTCTGGAAGGGTCTAGAGCCTCCATTTTTGCACTCAGGTCAAAGTCTCACAGCCCTCTATCATAATCCAGAGTTTTGAGAAGATTGGAGAAACTTAATTTTTCGCCCAAAAATGAAAAAAAACGAAAGGGGTAACACTGTCGTTTTTTTTTCGGGTCGAAATTTTGAATTTCGATATCTCAGCTCTGGAAGGGTCTAGAGCCTCCATTTTTGCACTCAGGTCAAAGTCTCACAGCCCTCTATCATAATCCAGAGTTTTGAGAAGATTGGAGAAACTTAATTTTTCGCCCAAAAATGAAAAAAAAACGAAAGGGGTAACACTGTCGTTTTTTTTTCGGGTCGAAATTTTGAATTTCGATATCTCAGCTCTGGAAGGGTCTAGAGCCTCCATTTTTGCACTCAGGTCAAAGTCTCACAGCCCTCTATCATAATCCAGAGTTTTGAGAAGATTGGAGAAACTTAATTTTTCGCCCAAAAATGAAAAAAAACGAAAGGGGTAACACTGTCGTTTTTTTTTCGGGTCGAAATTTTGAATTTCGATATCTCAGCTCTGGAAGGGTCTAGAGCCTCCATTTTTGCACTCAGGTCAAAGTCTCACAGCCCTCTATCATAATCCAGAGTTTTGAGAAGATTGGAGAAACTTAATTTTTCGCCCAAAAATGAAAAAAAACGAAAGGGGTAACACTGTCGTTTTTTTTTCGGGTCGAAATTTTGAATTTCGATATCTCAGCTCTGGAAGGGTCTAGAGCCTCCATTTTTGCACTCAGGTCAAAGTCTCACAGCCCTCTATCATAATCCAGAGTTTTGAGAAGATTGGAGAAACTTAATTTTTCGCCCAAAAATGAAAAAAAACGAAAGGGGTAACACTGTCGTTTTTTTTTCGGGTCGAAATTTTGAATTTCGATATCTCAGCTCTGGAAGGGTCTAGAGCCTCCATTTTTGCACTCAGGTCAAAGTCTCACAGCCCTCTATCATAATCCAGAGTTTTGAGAAGATTGGAGAAACTTAATTTTTCGCCCAAAAATGAAAAAAAACGAAAGGGGTAACACTGTCGTTTTTTTTTCGGGTCGAAATTTTGAATTTCGATATCTCAGCTCTGGAAGGGTCTAGAGCCTCCATTTTTGCACTCAGGTCAAAGTCTCACAGCCCTCTATCATAATCCAGAGTTTTGAGAAGATTGGAGAAACTTAATTTTTCGCCCAAAAATGAAAAAAAACGAAAGGGGTAACACTGTCGTTTTTTTTTCGGGTCGAAATTTTGAATTTCGATATCTCAGCTCTGGAAGGGTCTAGAGCCTCCATTTTTGCACTCAGGTCAAAGTCTCACAGCCCTCTATCATAATCCAGAGTTTTGAGAAGATTGGAGAAACTTAATTTTTCGCCCAAAAATGAAAAAAAACGAAAGGGGTAACACTGTCGTTTTTTTTTCGGGTCGAAATTTTGAATTTCGATATCTCAGCTCTGGAAGGGTCTAGAGCCTCCATTTTTGCACTCAGGTCAAAGTCTCACAGCCCTCTATCATAATCCAGAGTTTTGAGAAGATTGGAGAAACTTAATTTTTCGCCCAAAAATGAAAAAAAACGAAAGGGGTAACACTGTCGTTTTTTTTTCGGGTCGAAATTTTGAATTTCGATATCTCAGCTCTGGAAGGGTCTAGAGCCTCCATTTTTGCACTCAGGTCAAAGTCTCACAGCCCTCTATCATAATCCAGAGTTTTGAGAAGATTGGAGAAACTTAATTTTTCGCCCAAAAATGAAAAAAAACGAAAGGGGTAACACTGTCGTTTTTTTTTCGGGTCGAAATTTTGAATTTCGATATCTCAGCTCTGGAAGGGTCTAGAGCCTCCATTTTTGCACTCAGGTCAAAGTCTCACAGCCCTCTATCATAATCCAGAGTTTTGAGAAGATTGGAGAAACTTAATTTTTCGCCCAAAAATGAAAAAAAACGAAAGGGGTAACACTGTCGTTTTTTTTTCGGGTCGAAATTTTGAATTTCGATATCTCAGCTCTGGAAGGGTCTAGAGCCTCCATTTTTGCACTCAGGTCAAAGTCTCACAGCCCTCTATCATAATCCAGAGTTTTGAGAAGATTGGAGAAACTTAATTTTTCGCCCAAAAATGAAAAAAAACGAAAGGGGTAACACTGTCGTTTTTTTTTCGGGTCGAAATTTTGAATTTCGATATCTCAGCTCTGGAAGGGTCTAGAGCCTCCATTTTTGCACTCAGGTCAAAGTCTCACAGCCCTCTATCATAATCCAGAGTTTTGAGAAGATTGGAGAAACTTAATTTTTCGCCCAAAAATGAAAAAAAACGAAAGGGGTAACACTGTCGTTTTTTTTTCGGGTCGAAATTTTGAATTTCGATATCTCAGCTCTGGAAGGGTCTAGAGCCTCCATTTTTGCACTCAGGTCAAAGTCTCACAGCCCTCTATCATAATCCAGAGTTTTGAGAAGATTGGAGAAACTTAATTTTTCGCCCAAAAATGAAAAAAAACGAAAGGGGTAACACTGTCGTTTTTTTTTCGGGTCGAAATTTTGAATTTCGATATCTCAGCTCTGGAAGGGTCTAGAGCCTCCATTTTTGCACTCAGGTCAAAGTCTCACAGCCCTCTATCATAATCCAGAGTTTTGAGAAGATTGGAGAAACTTAATTTTTCGCCCAAAAATGAAAAAAAACGAAAGGGGTAACACTGTCGTTTTTTTTTCGGGTCGAAATTTTGAATTTCGATATCTCAGCTCTGGAAGGGTCTAGAGCCTCCATTTTTGCACTCAGGTCAAAGTCTCACAGCCCTCTATCATAATCCAGAGTTTTGAGAAGATTGGAGAAACTTAATTTTTCGCCCAAAAATGAAAAAAAACGAAAGGGGTAACACTGTCGTTTTTTTTTCGGGTCGAAATTTTGAATTTCGATATCTCAGCTCTGGAAGGGTCTAGAGCCTCCATTTTTGCACTCAGGTCAAAGTCTCACAGCCCTCTATCATAATCCAGAGTTTTGAGAAGATTGGAGAAACTTAATTTTTCGCCCAAAAATGAAAAAAAACGAAAGGGGTAACACTGTCGTTTTTTTTTCGGGTCGAAATTTTGAATTTCGATATCTCAGCTCTGGAAGGGTCTAGAGCCTCCATTTTTGCACTCAGGTCAAAGTCTCACAGCCCTCTATCATAATCCAGAGTTTTGAGAAGATTGGAGAAACTTAATTTTTCGCCCAAAAATGAAAAAAAACGAAAGGGGTAACACTGTCGTTTTTTTTTCGGGTCGAAATTTTGAATTTCGATATCTCAGCTCTGGAAGGGTCTAGAGCCTCCATTTTTGCACTCAGGTCAAAGTCTCACAGCCCTCTATCATAATCCAGAGTTTTGAGAAGATTGGAGAAACTTAATTTTTCGCCCAAAAATGAAAAAAAACGAAAGGGGTAACACTGTCGTTTTTTTTTCGGGTCGAAATTTTGAATTTCGATATCTCAGCTCTGGAAGGGTCTAGAGCCTCCATTTTTGCACTCAGGTCAAAGTCTCACAGCCCTCTATCATAATCCAGAGTTTTGAGAAGATTGGAGAAACTTAATTTTTCGCCCAAAAATGAAAAAAAACGAAAGGGGTAACACTGTCGTTTTTTTTTCGGGTCGAAATTTTGAATTTCGATATCTCAGCTCTGGAAGGGTCTAGAGCCTCCATTTTTGCACTCAGGTCAAAGTCTCACAGCCCTCTATCATAATCCAGAGTTTTGAGAAGATTGGAGAAACTTAATTTTTCGCCCAAAAATGAAAAAAAACGAAAGGGGTAACACTGTCGTTTTTTTTTCGGGTCGAAATTTTGAATTTCGATATCTCAGCTCTGGAAGGGTCTAGAGCCTCCATTTTTGCACTCAGGTCAAAGTCTCACAGCCCTCTATCATAATCCAGAGTTTTGAGAAGATTGGAGAAACTTAATTTTTCGCCCAAAAATGAAAAAAAACGAAAGGGGTAACACTGTCGTTTTTTTTTCGGGTCGAAATTTTGAATTTCGATATCTCAGCTCTGGAAGGGTCTAGAGCCTCCATTTTTGCACTCAGGTCAAAGTCTCACAGCCCTCTATCATAATCCAGAGTTTTGAGAAGATTGGAGAAACTTAATTTTTCGCCCAAAAATGAAAAAAAACGAAAGGGGTAACACTGTCGTTTTTTTTTCGGGTCGAAATTTTGAATTTCGATATCTCAGCTCTGGAAGGGTCTAGAGCCTCCATTTTTGCACTCAGGTCAAAGTCTCACAGCCCTCTATCATAATCCAGAGTTTTGAGAAGATTGGAGAAACTTAATTTTTCGCCCAAAAATGAAAAAAAACGAAAGGGGTAACACTGTCGTTTTTTTTTCGGGTCGAAATTTTGAATTTCGATATCTCAGCTCTGGAAGGGTCTAGAGCCTCCATTTTTGCACTCAGGTCAAAGTCTCACAGCCCTCTATCATAATCCAGAGTTTTGAGAAGATTGGAGAAACTTAATTTTTCGCCCAAAAATGAAAAAAAACGAAAGGGGTAACACTGTCGTTTTTTTTTCGGGTCGAAATTTTGAATTTCGATATCTCAGCTCTGGAAGGGTCTAGAGCCTCCATTTTTGCACTCAGGTCAAAGTCTCACAGCCCTCTATCATAATCCAGAGTTTTGAGAAGATTGGAGAAACTTAATTTTTCGCCCAAAAATGAAAAAAAACGAAAGGGGTAACACTGTCGTTTTTTTTTCGGGTCGAAATTTTGAATTTCGATATCTCAGCTCTGGAAGGGTCTAGAGCCTCCATTTTTGCACTCAGGTCAAAGTCTCACAGCCCTCTATCATAATCCAGAGTTTTGAGAAGATTGGAGAAACTTAATTTTTCGCCCAAAAATGAAAAAAAACGAAAGGGGTAACACTGTCGTTTTTTTTTCGGGTCGAAATTTTGAATTTCGATATCTCAGCTCTGGAAGGGTCTAGAGCCTCCATTTTTGCACTCAGGTCAAAGTCTCACAGCCCTCTATCATAATCCAGAGTTTTGAGAAGATTGGAGAAACTTAATTTTTCGCCCAAAAATGAAAAAAAACGAAAGGGGTAACACTGTCGTTTTTTTTTCGGGTCGAAATTTTGAATTTCGATATCTCAGCTCTGGAAGGGTCTAGAGCCTCCATTTTTGCACTCAGGTCAAAGTCTCACAGCCCTCTATCATAATCCAGAGTTTTGAGAAGATTGGAGAAACTTAATTTTTCGCCCAAAAATGAAAAAAAACGAAAGGGGTAACACTGTCGTTTTTTTTTCGGGTCGAAATTTTGAATTTCGATATCTCAGCTCTGGAAGGGTCTAGAGCCTCCATTTTTGCACTCAGGTCAAAGTCTCACAGCCCTCTATCATAATCCAGAGTTTTGAGAAGATTGGAGAAACTTAATTTTTCGCCCAAAAATGAAAAAAAACGAAAGGGGTAACACTGTCGTTTTTTTTTCGGGTCGAAATTTTGAATTTCGATATCTCAGCTCTGGAAGGGTCTAGAGCCTCCATTTTTGCACTCAGGTCAAAGTCTCACAGCCCTCTATCATAATCCAGAGTTTTGAGAAGATTGGAGAAACTTAATTTTTCGCCCAAAAATGAAAAAAAACGAAAGGGGTAACACTGTCGTTTTTTTTTCGGGTCGAAATTTTGAATTTCGATATCTCAGCTCTGGAAGGGTCTAGAGCCTCCATTTTTGCACTCAGGTCAAAGTCTCACAGCCCTCTATCATAATCCAGAGTTTTGAGAAGATTGGAGAAACTTAATTTTTCGCCCAAAAATGAAAAAAAACGAAAGGGGTAACACTGTCGTTTTTTTTTCGGGTCGAAATTTTGAATTTCGATATCTCAGCTCTGGAAGGGTCTAGAGCCTCCATTTTTGCACTCAGGTCAAAGTCTCACAGCCCTCTATCATAATCCAGAGTTTTGAGAAGATTGGAGAAACTTAATTTTTCGCCCAAAAATGAAAAAAAACGAAAGGGGTAACACTGTCGTTTTTTTTTCGGGTCGAAATTTTGAATTTCGATATCTCAGCTCTGGAAGGGTCTAGAGCCTCCATTTTTGCACTCAGGTCAAAGTCTCACAGCCCTCTATCATAATCCAGAGTTTTGAGAAGATTGGAGAAACTTAATTTTTCGCCCAAAAATGAAAAAAAACGAAAGGGGTAACACTGTCGTTTTTTTTTCGGGTCGAAATTTTGAATTTCGATATCTCAGCTCTGGAAGGGTCTAGAGCCTCCATTTTTGCACTCAGGTCAAAGTCTCACAGCCCTCTATCATAATCCAGAGTTTTGAGAAGATTGGAGAAACTTAATTTTTCGCCCAAAAATGAAAAAAAACGAAAGGGGTAACACTGTCGTTTTTTTTTCGGGTCGAAATTTTGAATTTCGATATCTCAGCTCTGGAAGGGTCTAGAGCCTCCATTTTTGCACTCAGGTCAAAGTCTCACAGCCCTCTATCATAATCCAGAGTTTTGAGAAGATTGGAGAAACTTAATTTTTCGCCCAAAAATGAAAAAAAACGAAAGGGGTAACACTGTCGTTTTTTTTTCGGGTCGAAATTTTGAATTTCGATATCTCAGCTCTGGAAGGGTCTAGAGCCTCCATTTTTGCACTCAGGTCAAAGTCTCACAGCCCTCTATCATAATCCAGAGTTTTGAGAAGATTGGAGAAACTTAATTTTTCGCCCAAAAATGAAAAAAAACGAAAGGGGTAACACTGTCGTTTTTTTTTCGGGTCGAAATTTTGAATTTCGATATCTCAGCTCTGGAAGGGTCTAGAGCCTCCATTTTTGCACTCAGGTCAAAGTCTCACAGCCCTCTATCATAATCCAGAGTTTTGAGAAGATTGGAGAAACTTAATTTTTCGCCCAAAAATGAAAAAAAACGAAAGGGGTAACACTGTCGTTTTTTTTTCGGGTCGAAATTTTGAATTTCGATATCTCAGCTCTGGAAGGGTCTAGAGCCTCCATTTTTGCACTCAGGTCAAAGTCTCACAGCCCTCTATCATAATCCAGAGTTTTGAGAAGATTGGAGAAACTTAATTTTTCGCCCAAAAATGAAAAAAAACGAAAGGGGTAACACTGTCGTTTTTTTTTCGGGTCGAAATTTTGAAT
Organism: Pimephales promelas; assembly: GCF_016745375.1. The sequence goes on from NW_024121113.1 coordinate 894,067, forward strand.
TTCGATATCTCAGCTCTGGAAGGGTCTAGAGCCTCCATTTTTGCACTCAGGTCAAAGTCTCACAGCCCTCTATCATAATCCAGAGTTTTGAGAAGATTGGAGAAACTTAATTTTTCGCCCAAAAATGAAAAAAAACGAAAGGGGTAACACTGTCGTTTTTTTTTCGGGTCGAAATTTTGAATTTCGATATCTCAGCTCTGGAAGGGTCTAGAGCCTCCATTTTTGCACTCAGGTCAAAGTCTCACAGCCCTCTATCATAATCCAGAGTTTTGAGAAGATTGGAGAAACTTAATTTTTCGCCCAAAAATGAAAAAAAACGAAAGGGGTAACACTGTCGTTTTTTTTTCGGGTCGAAATTTTGAATTTCGATATCTCAGCTCTGGAAGGGTCTAGAGCCTCCATTTTTGCACTCAGGTCAAAGTCTCACAGCCCTCTATCATAATCCAGAGTTTTGAGAAGATTGGAGAAACTTAATTTTTCGCCCAAAAATGAAAAAAAACGAAAGGGGTAACACTGTCGTTTTTTTTTCGGGTCGAAATTTTGAATTTCGATATCTCAGCTCTGGAAGGGTCTAGAGCCTCCATTTTTGCACTCAGGTCAAAGTCTCACAGCCCTCTATCATAATCCAGAGTTTTGAGAAGATTGGAGAAACTTAATTTTTCGCCCAAAAATGAAAAAAAACGAAAGGGGTAACACTGTCGTTTTTTTTTCGGGTCGAAATTTTGAATTTCGATATCTCAGCTCTGGAAGGGTCTAGAGCCTCCATTTTTGCACTCAGGTCAAAGTCTCACAGCCCTCTATCATAATCCAGAGTTTTGAGAAGATTGGAGAAACTTAATTTTTCGCCCAAAAATGAAAAAAAACGAAAGGGGTAACACTGTCGTTTTTTTTTCGGGTCGAAATTTTGAATTTCGATATCTCAGCTCTGGAAGGGTCTAGAGCCTCCATTTTTGCACTCAGGTCAAAGTCTCACAGCCCTCTATCATAATCCAGAGTTTTGAGAAGATTGGAGAAACTTAATTTTTCGCCCAAAAATGAAAAAAAACGAAAGGGGTAACACTGTCGTTTTTTTTTCGGGTCGAAATTTTGAATTTCGATATCTCAGCTCTGGAAGGGTCTAGAGCCTCCATTTTTGCACTCAGGTCAAAGTCTCACAGCCCTCTATCATAATCCAGAGTTTTGAGAAGATTGGAGAAACTTAATTTTTCGCCCAAAAATGAAAAAAAACGAAAGGGGTAACACTGTCGTTTTTTTTTCGGGTCGAAATTTTGAATTTCGATATCTCAGCTCTGGAAGGGTCTAGAGCCTCCATTTTTGCACTCAGGTCAAAGTCTCACAGCCCTCTATCATAATCCAGAGTTTTGAGAAGATTGGAGAAACTTAATTTTTCGCCCAAAAATGAAAAAAAACGAAAGGGGTAACACTGTCGTTTTTTTTTCGGGTCGAAATTTTGAATTTCGATATCTCAGCTCTGGAAGGGTCTAGAGCCTCCATTTTTGCACTCAGGTCAAAGTCTCACAGCCCTCTATCATAATCCAGAGTTTTGAGAAGATTGGAGAAACTTAATTTTTCGCCCAAAAATGAAAAAAAACGAAAGGGGTAACACTGTCGTTTTTTTTTCGGGTCGAAATTTTGAATTTCGATATCTCAGCTCTGGAAGGGTCTAGAGCCTCCATTTTTGCACTCAGGTCAAAGTCTCACAGCCCTCTATCATAATCCAGAGTTTTGAGAAGATTGGAGAAACTTAATTTTTCGCCCAAAAATGAAAAAAAACGAAAGGGGTAACACTGTCGTTTTTTTTTCGGGTCGAAATTTTGAATTTCGATATCTCAGCTCTGGAAGGGTCTAGAGCCTCCATTTTTGCACTCAGGTCAAAGTCTCACAGCCCTCTATCATAATCCAGAGTTTTGAGAAGATTGGAGAAACTTAATTTTTCGCCCAAAAATGAAAAAAAACGAAAGGGGTAACACTGTCGTTTTTTTTTCGGGTCGAAATTTTGAATTTCGATATCTCAGCTCTGGAAGGGTCTAGAGCCTCCATTTTTGCACTCAGGTCAAAGTCTCACAGCCCTCTATCATAATCCAGAGTTTTGAGAAGATTGGAGAAACTTAATTTTTCGCCCAAAAATGAAAAAAAACGAAAGGGGTAACACTGTCGTTTTTTTTTCGGGTCGAAATTTTGAATTTCGATATCTCAGCTCTGGAAGGGTCTAGAGCCTCCATTTTTGCACTCAGGTCAAAGTCTCACAGCCCTCTATCATAATCCAGAGTTTTGAGAAGATTGGAGAAACTTAATTTTTCGCCCAAAAATGAAAAAAAACGAAAGGGGTAACACTGTCGTTTTTTTTTCGGGTCGAAATTTTGAATTTCGATATCTCAGCTCTGGAAGGGTCTAGAGCCTCCATTTTTGCACTCAGGTCAAAGTCTCACAGCCCTCTATCATAATCCAGAGTTTTGAGAAGATTGGAGAAACTTAATTTTTCGCCCAAAAATGAAAAAAAACGAAAGGGGTAACACTGTCGTTTTTTTTTCGGGTCGAAATTTTGAATTTCGATATCTCAGCTCTGGAAGGGTCTAGAGCCTCCATTTTTGCACTCAGGTCAAAGTCTCACAGCCCTCTATCATAATCCAGAGTTTTGAGAAGATTGGAGAAACTTAATTTTTCGCCCAAAAATGAAAAAAAACGAAAGGGGTAACACTGTCGTTTTTTTTTCGGGTCGAAATTTTGAATTTCGATATCTCAGCTCTGGAAGGGTCTAGAGCCTCCATTTTTGCACTCAGGTCAAAGTCTCACAGCCCTCTATCATAATCCAGAGTTTTGAGAAGATTGGAGAAACTTAATTTTTCGCCCAAAAATGAAAAAAAACGAAAGGGGTAACACTGTCGTTTTTTTTTCGGGTCGAAATTTTGAATTTCGATATCTCAGCTCTGGAAGGGTCTAGAGCCTCCATTTTTGCACTCAGGTCAAAGTCTCACAGCCCTCTATCATAATCCAGAGTTTTGAGAAGATTGGAGAAACTTAATTTTTCGCCCAAAAATGAAAAAAAACGAAAGGGGTAACACTGTCGTTTTTTTTTCGGGTCGAAATTTTGAATTTCGATATCTCAGCTCTGGAAGGGTCTAGAGCCTCCATTTTTGCACTCAGGTCAAAGTCTCACAGCCCTCTATCATAATCCAGAGTTTTGAGAAGATTGGAGAAACTTAATTTTTCGCCCAAAAATGAAAAAAAACGAAAGGGGTAACACTGTCGTTTTTTTTTCGGGTCGAAATTTTGAATTTCGATATCTCAGCTCTGGAAGGGTCTAGAGCCTCCATTTTTGCACTCAGGTCAAAGTCTCACAGCCCTCTATCATAATCCAGAGTTTTGAGAAGATTGGAGAAACTTAATTTTTCGCCCAAAAATGAAAAAAAACGAAAGGGGTAACACTGTCGTTTTTTTTTCGGGTCGAAATTTTGAATTTCGATATCTCAGCTCTGGAAGGGTCTAGAGCCTCCATTTTTGCACTCAGGTCAAAGTCTCACAGCCCTCTATCATAATCCAGAGTTTTGAGAAGATTGGAGAAACTTAATTTTTCGCCCAAAAATGAAAAAAAACGAAAGGGGTAACACTGTCGTTTTTTTTTCGGGTCGAAATTTTGAATTTCGATATCTCAGCTCTGGAAGGGTCTAGAGCCTCCATTTTTGCACTCAGGTCAAAGTCTCACAGCCCTCTATCATAATCCAGAGTTTTGAGAAGATTGGAGAAACTTAATTTTTCGCCCAAAAATGAAAAAAAACGAAAGGGGTAACACTGTCGTTTTTTTTTCGGGTCGAAATTTTGAATTTCGATATCTCAGCTCTGGAAGGGTCTAGAGCCTCCATTTTTGCACTCAGGTCAAAGTCTCACAGCCCTCTATCATAATCCAGAGTTTTGAGAAGATTGGAGAAACTTAATTTTTCGCCCAAAAATGAAAAAAAACGAAAGGGGTAACACTGTCGTTTTTTTTTCGGGTCGAAATTTTGAATTTCGATATCTCAGCTCTGGAAGGGTCTAGAGCCTCCATTTTTGCACTCAGGTCAAAGTCTCACAGCCCTCTATCATAATCCAGAGTTTTGAGAAGATTGGAGAAACTTAATTTTTCGCCCAAAAATGAAAAAAAACGAAAGGGGTAACACTGTCGTTTTTTTTTCGGGTCGAAATTTTGAATTTCGATATCTCAGCTCTGGAAGGGTCTAGAGCCTCCATTTTTGCACTCAGGTCAAAGTCTCACAGCCCTCTATCATAATCCAGAGTTTTGAGAAGATTGGAGAAACTTAATTTTTCGCCCAAAAATGAAAAAAAACGAAAGGGGTAACACTGTCGTTTTTTTTTCGGGTCGAAATTTTGAATTTCGATATCTCAGCTCTGGAAGGGTCTAGAGCCTCCATTTTTGCACTCAGGTCAAAGTCTCACAGCCCTCTATCATAATCCAGAGTTTTGAGAAGATTGGAGAAACTTAATTTTTCGCCCAAAAATGAAAAAAAACGAAAGGGGTAACACTGTCGTTTTTTTTTCGGGTCGAAATTTTGAATTTCGATATCTCAGCTCTGGAAGGGTCTAGAGCCTCCATTTTTGCACTCAGGTCAAAGTCTCACAGCCCTCTATCATAATCCAGAGTTTTGAGAAGATTGGAGAAACTTAATTTTTCGCCCAAAAATGAAAAAAAACGAAAGGGGTAACACTGTCGTTTTTTTTTCGGGTCGAAATTTTGAATTTCGATATCTCAGCTCTGGAAGGGTCTAGAGCCTCCATTTTTGCACTCAGGTCAAAGTCTCACAGCCCTCTATCATAATCCAGAGTTTTGAGAAGATTGGAGAAACTTAATTTTTCGCCCAAAAATGAAAAAAAACGAAAGGGGTAACACTGTCGTTTTTTTTTCGGGTCGAAATTTTGAATTTCGATATCTCAGCTCTGGAAGGGTCTAGAGCCTCCATTTTTGCACTCAGGTCAAAGTTTCGTTGCCCTCTATCATAATCCAGAGTTTTGAGAAGATTGGAGAAACTTAATTTTTCGCCCAAAAATGAAAAAAAACGAAAGGGGTAACACTGTCGTTTTTTTTTCGGGTCGAAATTTTGAATTTCGATATCTCAGCTCTGGAAGGGTCTAGAGCCTCCATTTTTGCACTCAGGTCAAAGTCTCGTGGCCCTCTATCATAATCCAGAGTTTTGAGAAGATTGGAGAAACTTAATTTTTCGCCCAAAAATGAAAAAAAAACGAAAGGGGTAACACTGTCGTTTTTTTTTTCGGGTCGAAATTTTGAATTTGATATCTCAGCTCTGGAAGGGTCTAGAGCCTCCATTTTTGCACTCAGGTCAAAGTCTCGTGGCCCTCTATCATAATCCAGAGTTTTGAGAAGATTGGAGAAACTTAATTTTTCGCCCAAAAATGAAAAAAAACGAAAGGGGTAACACTGTCGTTTTTTTTTCGGGTCGAAATTTTGAATTTCGATATCTCAGCTCTGGAAGGGTCTAGAGCCTCCATTTTTGCACTCAGGTCAAAGTCTCGTGGCCCTCTATCATAATCCAGAGTTTTGAGAAGATTGGAGAAACTTAATTTTTCGCCCAAAAATGAAAAAAAACGAAAGGGGTAACACTGTCGTTTTTTTTTCGGGTCGAAATTTTGAATTTTGATATCTCAGCTCTGGAAGGGTCTAGAGCCTCCATTTTTGCACTCAGGTCAAAGTCTCGTGGCCCTCTATCATAATCCAGAGTTTTGAGAAGATTGGAGAAACTTAATTTTTCGCCCAAAAATGAAAAAAAACGAAAGGGGTAACACTGTCGTTTTTTTTTCGGGTCGAAATTTAGAATTTCGATATCTCAGCTCTGGAAGGGTCTAGAGCCTCCATTTTTGCACTCAGGTCAAAGTCTCGTGGCCCTCTATCATAATCCAGAGTTTTGAGAAGATTGGAGAAACTTAATTTTTCGCCCAAAAAAAAAAAAAACGACAGGGGTACACCTGTTGTTTTTTTCAGGTTGGAATTTTGAGTTTCTCTGATTTCAATGCTTGTGATTTCAGCAGTTTTGTGAAGGCCTCTCCTGTTGTTATGTTTCAACACGCGCTTCCACCCCTGCTGGTAAAGCTGACTAACAGTAGATGGAGAGTATGCTCGGTAATCTATTGCTTTTCCCGCAGTTCCTGGACATCACTGTTGAATTTACTCTTGAATTTGAACCACTGAATTTGTGGAAGCAAATTTTCAAGGCGAAATAAAATGGACCCGAAAATTGCCTGTTGAATATTATAGGTTGTATTTTTAAACAGTTTGAAATTTTTGGAAGTGAAATATGAAAGGTGAATATGGATTATTGAATTTTTAATCATGAAAATGTGTTTGAAATGTTTTTAAATGAAACATTCACAGCTTAAATATTCAACCATGTTGAATTTCAGTCCATAAAAATGCATTCCTTAAAAATACAATGGATATAAATGCAAGCATGGTTGAAGGGATAGTTCACTTTGAAATTAATTTTTGATATGTTTTAGCTTACCTCAAGGGCATCCAATATGTAGGTGTCTTTGTTTCCACAGTATTTTCAATTTTGACATTTTTCAGTCAAACAGTTGTTGTCTATCAGTCATACACTGGAGGCAAAGGGGGTCCACCAAAAAGCATGCACAGAGAAGTCAAAATTAAACATGATTTAATGACTCGTAAATCTAAGTAAACATTGATTGCCTAAGACAAGAAATGAGGGGTTTTTGTGAGAAAACGAACAGTATTTATATCGTTTTTACCTCGTGTAATCCAAGTGATCTGAATCAGTTGTTCAATGTCCAACTGAACTGAACTGAATCAGTTCAATGTTAAGCCGGACGTGATCGCATGCGTGTGATGTCACTCAATATTTACACGGAGATTTCAGAAGTTTTACCTTTTACTAAACATATTTAGATATACAGAAATCGTCTTCCATTGCAGTTTTCCGTATATCTAAATATGTTTAGTGAAAGGTAAAACTTCCGAATTCTCTGTATATCCAAAGAGTGACGTAGGCGCGCAATTTCCAGCGCATGCGCAGACCGAAGTGCCCGTGCCGTCAGATCATTTTATCATGGCTATGATTACAAGAGGTAAAAACGATATAAATACTGTTAGTTTTCTCACACAAACCGCTCGTTTCGTGTCTTAGGCCATCAATGTGTACTTACATGTACGAGTCATTAAATCATGTTTAATTTTGACTTCTCTGTGCATGCTCTTTGAGGTGAACCGATTGAGGACCCCCTTCACCTCCAGTGTATGACTGACAGACAACAACGGTTTGACCAAAAAATGTCAAAATTGAAAATGCTGTGGAAACAAAGACACCTACATCTTGGATCCCCTTGAGGTAAGCTAAAACATATCAAAAATTAATTTCAAAGTGAACTATCCCTTTAACACAAAGCTTTTTTTCAATTGGTGCAATTCAACATTCATTTTGTTTCAAAAACATTTGACATTATTTTACTTCCATATTTTTTCCTCTTATTAACAGCTATGTCTAACTGATCTGAATCAGATGTCCAACTGAACCGAACTGAACCGTGTCCATTGTCTAACGTTTCGCCGGAAGTGATCTCTCGCGCGTCTATGTCACGCATTGTTTACACTGAGATTTTGGAAGTTTTACCTTTCACTAATCATATTAAGATATACGGGAAATCGCAATGGAAGACGATTTCGACATATCCAAATATGTTTAGTGAAAGGTAAAACTTCCGAAATCTCTGTGTAAACAATGCGTGATGTAGATGCACGAGAGATCACTTCGGGCGTAACGTTGGACACGGTTCAGTTCGATTGGACATGTGATTCAGATCAGTTCGACATAGCTGTTAACAGGAGGAAAAGTTATATAAATACTGTTCGTTTTCTCACACAAACCGCTCGTTTCGTGTCTTAGGCCATAATTGTGTATTTACATTCACGAGTCATTAAACCAATTTTGACTTTAATTTAATTTTTTTGTTTAATTTTGACTGTTTGTCAAAATTGTTTGTCAGCCAAACAACTTTTGTCTATATACACAGAATGCCCTCCAAAATATCTATAGACTCAAATGATTTAATTGTGGTAAAGTGTGACAACTAGCCCCGGTCTAGTCAAAGCCTTCCTTTATATTAAGAAAAGAAACATTAAAGTATTTCTACTGCCTGCAAACATCTGTGACTCCAGGCAGTAGAAAGTCATAATCCTGTCTTATGATTCTTCTGCTTGAAGTTGCTGTTTCTTGGATGGGGGTATCCGAAAGGAGCCGACTATTTCAGAGATAGACTGAGGGCCGCGTTTGCCAAGAATAAAGATGTGCGAGACCCAGACAAGATCAAAGAGCTCATCAGCCGAGGAGAATTTGTGGTGAAAGAGCTCGAAGCACTGTATTACCTCCGGAAGTAAAGAACTTTGAAGAAGCGATATTACAAAATGGAGTGAATAAAATCTCTTGCTACGCTTGTGCCTGTCATTTACATAAACAACAGAATAGCAATAGTATGACTGTAATAGCAACATGTATAATTTATTCACCCCAATTACATTACAAAAAATACCACTGTTACAATAAAAACAGGCAAAAATTTATAGAAATTTATTTTATTTGAAGAGCATAACAAATGTAAGTTTCGCTATTGCTAACAGTGTCGATTTGTTGCCACTGGTGTGATTTTCATATCTGTTATGTTTTAGAAGGATCTTTCTAATAAATCAGTTGCTTGGCGGTGCCTTATGCTGGTTCAAACACCAGAAAATAATACTCATTTAAAAAGCGTTAAATAACACTTAAATAAGACTAAAAGACAAACGGAGTCACATGACCAGCTGTGAGGTAGATACCGAGTCCTGAAGTTGTGCGCACTCAAGAAAAACCACCACTGATATCTGATATATCCGCTCTGCAGATGGGACAGGTGGCGTTTTCCTGTAAGAAAATAGGAAAAATTATTAGCAAAATATGACTTTGAAATGAATTATGGGATTGTGTCGTTAAAGCGAGCCAGACCTTTAGCCAGCGGTCGATGCATTTCACGTGGTAATCATGGAGACATGGAAGAATCCTGAGTCGTTCACCCGCCTTGTACTCGCTGAAACAGATCTGGCAACTGCAAAGAGAGTATGATTACAATATTGCATTATGGGAAATCTAATTTGTGGCGTCCTGCTCTGTGACTTACTCTGTCTTTCCTGCGCTGTGTGCGGGATCGTAGGTTTTTATGGGCAGCCGTTCGATCTCGGCCTTAGTCAGAGTGTTCTTGGATACTACAGCACCTTGTTGCTCCTCGAACGCTAAGAGAGCCTTATAAAACAATGAAAAATATCAAAGAAGAGGAAGCACGCAATAATGAAGCATGGTATTTCTCTAAAGTAGCATAACTCAAACCTCATAATTATTCCCCTGGCTGTCATCAAACAAGTCCGTTTGTGAGCGGGCGGCCGGTCTGCGCCGGGAATTTTGAGTTCTGCTGGTTTGCCGACGACCCTGTCTGCCTGTCCAATCCAAAATTAAATAAGACTAAATGTAAAATGTGTTCATATATAAACAAATATACATACATACGGTATATAAAAATATACTGACTTTTACGTGCTCATGATAAAGTATCGCGTGTATATTTTAATTTTTGCAAAGGTCCCTTTAGGGGGCTCCATACTAACATACGAAAATTCTTTTAAGATGCATAAAATGCATTTTATATACAGTAAATGCTGTTCTCTTGAATTTCCATTCAAAGAATCTGAAAAATCTATCTGGATTTCCACAAAAATATTACTCTTTTCA
>NW_024121113.1:904342-960256 GCF_016745375.1 Pimephales promelas
AGCTAAGCTGTATACTCTGAGTATTCTGACCTTTAAGTATTTACAATGAAAATGTGTATTTTAAAAGGAAATGCGTGCCTTTTTAATTGAAAATCAAAAATAAAAATTAAATTATACATCATATATAATTAAAATATGGAGTACAAATATCAAATATGATATAGTTTGCTATTTTATAATGTATACACTATATTTCCAGTGGTAGGCCATGTAAAATCACAGGGGGGGGCTGTGCATGATCGCAGCTGAGAAAGAGGGTCTTATAGCAAAACGACCCCCCCCAAAACAAAACATTTTAAATACAATTGTAGATTGAGCTGATCTGCAACGCGCCTGGAAGTCCAATATTCGAAGAAAAATCCAGAAATGTTTTTCCTCGAAAAACGTATTTCTCTTCCACTGAGGAATGAAAGACATGGATATCTTGGATGACTTTGAGGTGAGTAAATTATCAGTAAAAGTTTCATTTTGAAGTGAATTAATCCTTTAACGTGCATGTGCATGTAAAGGCAGACGTCCCAAAACTTTTGGCACTGTAGTGTAATTAAAGTGACCATTCAACAAGAATTTACACTGTTCTTGTATTTTTAAAGGGCATTGCATGTTATTTTAAGTTGGTTTTATATTAAATATCACATCACTTTATAAAGAAAAATACAATTGTGTGCTGTAGAAAATGACCATTCAACAAGTATATGAGATAAGCTAACTAAATTCTCGCATTGATTGATAGCTTACATTTGTGCATTGACTCTTAACCATGCAAGGCATGCACAGCACCAATGTGCATGTATGTGGGAAATAATAAAAGCAGCGAGAGTTGCTAGCCCGCAGCTCACACCCTTTGACTAACATCCTGGACAGACATCTGTCTGCAGACAATCGCACACACGTGTCATATCAAAGCATGAATTTGGATGAGCAAACTCTTTATTATAGGCTACTATAGCAAGGGCAGTGATGTAGTCAACTTCAGTTTTCAAATGCCAGAAATTAGACCTTGATATCTGTGAACAATGTGTGACCTTGGATTGTGATCATGCTGTCATCAGATTTTATTAAAGCATGTAATAAGAGGAGAAATGAGGACATGGGAAGGCATCATGGCACAACCATGCAGCGTTATGGAAAAACACCAACCTAAGGATCACAATCGGTTGGCTTTTGCTGTGATTGGCAGACACGTTTAGCTCAGCATTGTTGCCATATCAGAGTTTGGATATCTACCCCCTCTTTCTTTTTCTTCTTCTTAAGTTGATCCCAAAGTTTTGAGTCTAGGAAGATTATCCCCCCTCACAAGGCCACTGACCCTATGTGACCTCACTTGCACTACCTACCTATATCTGGAGATTTTGTTTTAGCATGACAACCATGGGACTGAAACTTAAAAAAAAACACCTGGGAAATTATTTATTGTTTGAGTCAGTCATCGAGGTCTTTGATGGAACGGCATCCGTTTGCTTTCCAGTATAGTAACGTCACGCAAGCAGAAGTCTCCGTCCTTATTAACAACGCGCATGCGCAAGATCAAATTCGCGATGAGATGTAGAAATGAATAATAGAGCGTGGAAGGGCAATTTGAAGGGTTTCCTTAAATGGGCGCGGTTTAATGTAAAAAAACTTGCATTGCACTGGTCTTTGGACAAGTCTAAATATTGAATCTTATTTTTAAGACTTAACTGGGTATTTTTTTGTGAACTTTGTAATGTTTTTCATCACCATGATTCGGAAGTAAATTAAATTGTAGTACACACCACTGCTGAATACCAGCATTAGCAGCCACGTGATACCTGTTACAGTTTTATTCGCCTGGTAACCATGGATTAATCATAGTCGTTTGTGATTAAACTGGATGCGAATCATTATAGAAATTGCTTGAAATAATTTACTTTATTGTGTCAGGTGCCAATCATTGAAAGCTAATAGAAAGCGTGTTCATGAGACAAAAACATGATAGTTTTGATGAGACTCGATGTAGGTTACAGCTTTCTGTGCCCCCTGGTGGTGTCTGGTAAACTCTTATTACCAAGCAACATAATTGCCGCCCCATGGCGCGATGCTCGCGACGCCGAGCGATATGAAGCGAGCGTGTGCTTGTCTCTTTAAGAAACACTCCTGTTGCACGAGAGCCTGGTGTTTTTCCACTCTCTCCGTTATTACATGCGCTCCCATATAAGACAGAAGTCGGGGGGAGAGGGCGTAATGATTATTTCTCTTGCTTTGTAGCCCTCACCACAAGAAAGAAGACAAAAGAACAAGAGACTCGGACAGACTTGAGCAATAAATTGCATTGTCAGGTGAGTGACACCTTGCAGCCATCATGACAGTGGAGGCTGATTAAGCGCATCTTTATATATACATCTGATTTATGTTTCAACATCCTCGTTTATTTTTGTCTTAGGCAGATACATAGTATTTTTTTCGATTAAAATATATGTTTATTTGCGTCTTTGAGAAGCGTATTTTTTTGTGTAGATTGAATTATATTTTTAAACTAACTCATTTTTTGGTACAATAACGACACTTGGTCACTGCTTTAAATTTAAGAATATTTATAAATATTTTCCCATTCAATAGTTCTTAATAGAAATAACATTTTTTAATTATTATTATTATTATTATTCTTTTTTACAAATAGCCTACATTATCCCCATATTTCAGGTTTCTGGCATTGTATTAAAGCTTTGTGTCTTAGTTGTTGCGCACAAATGCTCTTTCTGCCCAAGTGCTCTCACAGGCTTTACAAGATCAGTGTCATTAATATTAAATGCATATCAATTTTATTTTTGATGCACTGTAATTAAAGCTACATTTTAAGTACTGGTTAACATTGTACCAGTCTAATACATCTCCGGTGACTGACAGCACCCTCAGGACCATCACAAAGCATCATCCTCATAGCGCGTGCTTTAACCGGTCAATAAAATGTAGGTTAATGTGAATTTATTCGGCACTGCTCGTGCATGTAAACACTGACACCGCTGGAGATGGATCGCTCTCAAACCTGTCTTGTGAATTCGCCAGACAAAATGTAGGTTATTGGGACATAGTCACGATTTTAACTTCTTATCATGTCTGTTGGCCTGGTAGTGTAAATATATGCATGATATGCATTAGAGATATAATTGGTTCACAAATGCATGTTCATCTTTTGCTCTGGCTCGTGCAATGTCTTTGTAGCATAACTTGGAATACAAATTTGTTTGGGAATTTATTCCGAATCCGTTGCTCGGGTTTCCAAATTAAACACTCACAAAAATGTAATTTGATTAGCAGCGCGCGCCGGAAAATTAGGGCACGTGCGTGATATTATTCAGGTTTCATTTTGAGACCAGACAGGTTTAGATTTAAGCATGACATGCAGTGCTTGTCTTCACTGCTTGATATATGTGCCACCATCCATACCTATGTGGCAGTGGTATACACTTGATTATGATGGTCATATTCTTGTACTTCAGCGAGCCTAGCAAGGTATTATATGTGGTTACACTTTATTTAAAGGTGTCACTGTTAAAGTGTAATTATTAGGGCTGTCAAAACAAAAGATGAATCGCAATTAATTGCATCCAAAATAAAAGTTTGTGTTTACATAATATATGTGGGTGCACTGTGTATAATAATTTTGTATATATAAATACACACACATGCATGTATATTTAAGAAAATAATATTATTTATATATAAAATATTTATATTTACATATAAATTTATATACATATACATGAAAATATTTCTTAAATATATACAAGCATGTGTGTGTATTTATATATATAAAATAATTATACACAGTGCACCCACATATATCATGTAAACACAAACTTTTATTTTTGATTAGTCGTTTGACAGCCTTAGTAATTATATATCTTAAGTGCTGAGTATTATAAATGAACAAAATCGTACTTACTATAGGGTTAGGGTAGGGTTTGGTTGACGGTTAGTTGCATGTAATTTTGCACAATTTACTGTTATTATGTTAAGTAGCCTACATGTAACTAGGACACTGTAAGATAAAGTGTTGCCAATATGCTATAGAAATGCAAAAAAAAAAAAAAAAAAAAAACAAGGTAATATAATTGCACTATGTTTTACAACTGGTTCTTTTTTTTTAATCCCTAACCTTTACTGATGTTGTACAAAGTTGGCAAAGTATTCTGCTCATACTTAAAAAGGTAAATCACTGTTGGAATGACTAGACAACAATGAACTTCATAGTGTCTGACCTTCCATAATTAATGATGGCGTTAGAGTAAGTGCTGCCGTTTCTGTTTATAATATCCCATTTGCTATGATTTGGTGTTCGAATATAAATGGACATTAGAGCATTAAAGCTTTTAGCCCCATTCCTTTGTGTAGTTAATACACCCAATATTGTGTTTCATATTTGATGGTTAGTATAAAGAGTGTCATTTATAACCTTCAGGGGTTTTAAACAGCAGAATATTCAGACAACGTTATGTCTCAGCTTGTGGCCTTCTGATACGTTGTCTCATTCTTCGTTGTCTCATTGATTAAACGTGCATTTGCATAGCTTGTTTTGCTAGTGAGATATCATTGTTTACCTATATCAAGGCTAATGAGAGGTCTGGAATGTTTTGAAGGTCATTATTGGGGTCAAGGTTCATTGAAAGCTGATGGTGGCTGAGATAGCTGAGCAGTGAACTGGCCATATTTCTTTGCTCATGGTCAAGTAGTCTACACTGGGACAACAAAGGGTATTTAACTAGCAGTCTAGCGTTCTCAGTCAGCTTTCCCAGTGGATCTGACAAATCCGTCAAGTCAACTTTGTTTTTAAAGTGCTTTATACAACAGAAACAGGTTCAAAGCAGCTTCACAACTGGAAATGAAGGATGCTGCTGTATTTAGACAATAGTTTCATTATTCTACTCAAGTCAGTTCAGCGTGAGGGTGTGTTCACATTTGTAGTTCCCTTGGTCCTTTTGGTCCGGACCAAAAAAGAAAATGATACATTTAGTCCTGGTTGCATTCCCACTGACATTTTTAACACCAAACCTAAAGATACAAAACAAAAAAGATGGCTTTTATGATGTATATTTTGTGACGGGACTTCCAAAACAATGCTAAATGCGCTCACTGTATGTGCTTAGCCTACGTATAATGGTATTTTGCTGTGAGGAGACGCGGTTGACGAGACTATATGACGAGAAAAAACTGAGTATGCTTGTCTTTGGTCCATGTCTTTGGTCCATGTTGAGTTCATATTACATTCAACTGCAACTGAGTTTATTTGGAAGCGGATCGAGACCCATCTTTTCAGCGTCTCAGTCCCCTTGTTTGGTGCGCACCAGCGTACAGATGGTAGCGTTCACACTTATTCGAATGAACCGCACTAACAGATCAATCGCACCAGGGTTTGTTTTAATCCAACTAATATTTTCATTCATTATAAAACAAGTTCAATTCAGCTATAAGCAGCTCTACTGAGGACATTAATGTCTTTATTCAGCTCCTCAGTTCAATGTCGCTTCAATTCAGTTCAATAACAATGTCAATGTTGCAAACTTCATCAGTTTTGAAAAACTTTCAGCTATAAAGCAGAAGACCGTAGTGTTATTATTCAACTCAGTTCAGTTTAAGTTGATTATTATGGTGTTTTACTGCTCTAACACACACCAGAGGAATGTGAGGGCGCACGTCTCAGTGTTTGGCTCGGTCGTTGACATTGCTTACAATAAATAATGACACGCTGCTTGTTGTTCAGATGAAATAGCAGAATTTTTCTGATTTAATGGTTTGTCGGAATCGAATTATTTCGAAAATAACACAAGATTAGTCTACATTGGGTTTCAAAATCGAATTTACAATCAAAACAAGTTTTAGCAATTTTGAAAACTGTTAAACCAAGAAATAGATCACTAATTTCTAGATCACTAATTAAATCTAAGTAAATGTCAGATCAAGATGTTCTTTGGATCCTCTCAAATTATGCAGGAGAACCCGATCATCAGGTTTTGTTCATGTCCCAGACAGCAATATAGTGTCGGCCCAGATTCCAGATCGCACAAGTCTATTTGATGCAATGTTTACATCTGGAAGACGTATTTTAAGAGTGTTTGCTCATCTGCAATACATCTATTGGATGTTTCCTGTCAGATGTCAAATAGACGTTTAGAAGATGTCAGTTTAACATGCATTCTAAATCATTACATCTTAAAGACATCTTCTAAATGTCTATTTGACATCTGACAGGAAACGTCCTATACCCAGATAGCACAAGTCTATTTGATGTGATGTTTACATCTGGAAGACGTATTTTTAAGAGTGTTTGCTCATCTGCAATACGTCTATACGCCTGTCAGATGTCAAATAGACGTTTAGAAGATGCCTTTAAGATGTAATGATTTAGAATGCATGTTAAACTGACATCTTATAAACGTCTATTTGACATCTGACAGGAAACGTCCTATAGACGTCTTGCAGATGAGCAAACACTCTTTAAAATATGTCTTCCAGATGTAAATAGGACATCAAATACCCTTGTGCTATCTGGGGAGTGTTTGCTCATCTGCAATACGTCTATACGCCTGTCAGATTTCAAATAGACGTTTAGAAGATGCCTTTAAGATGTAATGATTTAGAATGCATAAACTGACATCTTCTAAACGTCTATTTGACATCTGACAGGAAACATCCTATTGACGTATTGCAGATGAGCAAACACTCTTAAAAATACGTCTTCCAGATGTAAACATCCATCACGTCATACTTGTGCTATCTGTGGTTGTGGGCCGGATCTGTGCCGACACTATGTTGCTGCGTCAGTAAAGCAAAAGAGAGACCAAAAAATTACTGAGACATTTTCAAATTCCTTTTTGCATTATGCTGATCATATCATTTGTAATAAAAACAGTTGTATTTAATTGTCTTATCTGTCTAGCCTTCATCAGAAGGTTGTTCCATAACTCAGAGTCAGTGCGTTTAGATAACTCCCGATAGACTCTTAAAAACAAAGGTTTCCGAAGGACAAAGGTGTTCTCCTTTAGCAATGCAACAGAAGAACCATTTTTAGTTTAATACCTAAAAAAACTTTCAGTGATCAGTTCTTAAAAGAACCATTTTTTCCCTTAGTTTAAAGAACATAAAAAAAATCTAAAGAACTTTCTCTACACTAGAAAGAACCTTTTGTGCAACGGAAAGGTTCTTAATGGAACCATCAATGCTAAGAACCTTAATATTTTAAGAGTGAAGGAATAAAAAAGCAGGATGCTAGTAAGTCATGCGCTAACCTCCTACTACTAAGAATATATATGCAAATGGTATCAAACCTCCAAACATACAGAGAGAAGGTAATGGAGTGAGTTAGTTGATCAGCGTCTGTGTTTGACTTGTTGGTGTGAGTTTCAAACAGGAAATCAGACTTCATCAGCTTCCTGACAGCCTGACTCGCATTTCAGAGCTCAAGTCTTACTCCGATTAAAGGCCATGAAACACTATACACTGGTGTTTGTGTGAAAACAACAGTTACCTTTCCTTGTTATACACTGAACATGAGTGGAATACCAACACCGAAACCGACCGACAGGACACCAAAAGATGAGGCAAATGGGTAGTGATCAAGAGGGGGAGAAGAACGTTATATTGTCCTCAACGCATGTTTAACCAATAGTACCTACTAGATTAGGATACTTTGATATTCACCGTTCATTTCAGTTTATAAGCTGTCAAATCAGACTATTAGAACACACTAGTAAATAAACAGTATAGTTGAAAGCATATGTCCTGTGAAGCAAATGGTACAGACGTGTCATTGAGGTGCAAATGACAGAACCACCCTGTGCCTGGAGTGTCCCAGCAGTCCTCAATCAGCATATTGATGAAATCCCTTGCACTAGATATAGGCATTAGCACACAGTGATGATGAAGGCCATTGTGCCATGTTTAATTCACATGTATACCTTTTTTAAGTACTAGGGCAGTAATATTTGCCCATATTTGCTCAGCCCTACACGTATGTAGCTGCATCGTTCACTTCACGTGAAATGTAATCTTAGTTGTATACAAGTTCGATTTTGAGGCTACTGTGTTATTTAAATAATTTCTCCGGAAGTTTTTGCATAAGCTTTGAGCAATCAGCATTGAGATTTGCAGATTTTTTTTTTTTTTCAGCTCTGGCTTATATAACAGTCTCAGAGGATGTCATTTTTCATAGCTCAAACTTTCTGCTTATTTACTTTGTCTTTCCTTGTGGGTCTTCATAAAGCTGAATCCAGATGAATCACACACATATAAACAGACATTTATGATACACTACTGCCAAAAGTTTGTGGTCCGTCAAGTTTTTGAATTGATTTGAAGTCCCCCAAGGCTATCAAAAACACAGTAAAAACAGCAATATTGTGAAATATTATTTCAATTCAAAATAACTGTTTATTTGAATATACAGTATGTTGATGGTGGACATTGGTGGTGATTCAATGCAAAGCACTTTGAGTACCCAGAAAAGTGCTATATAAATGTAAAAAATTAATCATTATTATTAAATGTAATTTATTTCTGTGATCAAAGCTGAATTTTCACATGATCACATGATCCTTTCAGAAATCATTATAATATGCTGATTTGATGCTCAAGAAACATTTCTGATTATTATCAATGTTGAAAACAGTTGTGCTACATGATATTTTTGTCAAAACCGTGATTTTCTTTTCATTACGGGTTTAAAAGAACAGCATTTTTTTGTTTAAATGATAAATATCTGTGACTTTTGAGCAATTTAATGCATCCTTGCTCTTCTTTAAACATCTCTATCAAACTTTTGTACTGGATATCATTCTCAACCCCTTCCGCTCTCTTTTTCTTGGACTCAGTATGGCACAGAAGGAGAAGTTGCAGTGTCTCAAAGACTTCCATAAGGACACATTGAAGCCGTCTCCTGGCAAGAGTCCCGGCACGCGTCCGGAAGACGAGGCGGAGGGCAGAGCGCCGCAGCGGGAGAAATGGGCCAGCAAGCTGGATTTCGTGCTCTCTGTGGCCGGAGGTTTTGTTGGTTTAGGCAACGTTTGGCGTTTCCCGTACCTCTGCTATAAGAATGGCGGAGGTGAGTGTTTCTATGTGTAATATGACAACAAAGATAACACTTTCAGTCTTTGTGAACTGTAAACAGTGTGATATTAATACCTATTTTTTGCTGGTTTACTAAGTATTTCATATATTAATTAGGGCTGTCAAACGATTAATCACGATTAATCGCATTACAAAATAAAAGTTTGTGTTTACATAATATATTTTTGTATATATATATATATATATATATATATACACATGCATGTATATTTAAGAAAAAATATTATATATATCTAGAAAATATTTGTATTTATATATAATATAAATTATATATAAATTTATATACAGTATATACATGAAAATATTTCTTAAATATATAATACAAGCATGTGTGTGTATTTATATTTATATAAAATAATTATGCACCCACATATATTATGTAAACACAAACTTTTATTTTGGATGCGATTAATTTGGGTGCGATTGATTTTATTAATTAAGTTTGACAGCCCTAATATTAATGTATTATATTCTGTGCTGCGCTAATGAATATATGTTTTAAAAGCTATACATTTATATACTATTATTGTTATATTTATTAATTTCAAATTAACTTTTATTTTCAGTTTCAGTAATTTTATGTGCTTTTGCCATTGTATTATTTTTTATATATTCTATCCAGCTTTAATTTTTTCTTTCAGTGTTAGTTGTAGTAATTTGAGTTCTTAAATTTTTCTGTTTTAGTTAGTTGCTAAGTCAACATTTCTAATCTTAAAGGGATACTTCACCTCTGGAAAGATGAATGTGTATTGAAAATGGGTCATTTATGTAAAAGAAATGTGAAATTATTTTTGAATTGGGAGCTTTCTAGACTGAGAAAAGCCAGAAAATGTATGTTTGGCTTATGTGGATGAAAGACAACAACTCCCAGAATGCACTTGCTTCGCTGCCCTAGGAGGCCACGCCTACCGGTAACAGAGCGCTGTAGTTAAACAACAAGTCTAGGCTACTAGTGAGTCTCCGTGATGAGTCTGCCCGAAAATGTGTTTCGGGAACGCCCAAAATATCCGGGATTCGGCTTTTGCGTTCTACAGTCGCCATTCATCATCATGTTTACTGTGGTGAGCGGGAAGAGTGAGGGCCAAGAACAAAAGCATGCTAGCTTAGCTTAGCTTAGATCTTCAATGTTATTTCAGCTTTATTGCAATTAATTAAAACAATTTTTAATAGTTTTAGTTAACAATAACAACACTGGTTTTAGGTTCAATACAAGTTAAACTACCAATAACATTTGTGACATTGTAAATTACTATAATAGTAATTTAAACTGGTCTCTACCTGGTCTTACCTGTTGTTGTTTTTTTCCAGGTGCATTTCTCATCCCCTACTTCATATTTCTGTTTGGCGGAGGGTTGCCTGTCTTCTTTCTGGAGGTGGCGCTCGGCCAGTTCACCTCTGAGGGAGGAATCACCTGCTGGGGGAAACTCTGCCCCATTTTCACTGGTGAGACAAATAGATGCATCAAGAGAGAGAGAGAGAGAGTGAGAGTGTGGACGAGACAGGTCTGACTTTGATGACTCATCGGGCTCAAGCACATTTTAATCAGCATAAGTCATATTTCATGGCCCCCCTTCTCCCACCACACACACACAGGATACCTGTGGTCCCTCACGGCAGCTTCGACCAATGGCCGTTGCTGTGATGCGCTTCGAGTCTGATTGGCTGCTGAGGTGGCTTGTTAAACTGATCTTCACTCTGACCTGTTTTCAGCATCTGCTGTGGTTTCTAAGCAACACTGGAAGACGCTGTGTTCTTTTCAGATGCGTCGTCGTGTTCCGATTCTGCATGTGTGTCAGCAGGATACGGGTCACTCATACACACACACTACATGTGTGTTCAATTCCCCATTATTTGTTTGCTTTCCGCCGCTCTCTGCTTCAGAGTGCTTCAGAATGACTAACACCCCGCTCCGCATTTGGGGCATGTATTCTAATCTCCATGGCAACAGCCGTGAGAGGTGACTGAGATGCTTACGATGGGATGTCCTTCTTCTGTCCGCTCAGAGATATTCTGCCCAGGAGCCAAAATGGAGTAGTTGCGTTAAGATGAGAAAGAACAGGGCAGGAGGATTTTCTTAGAGGAGGGCTTTTCAATTTTAATGTATTAGGACTGAATTAATACTGTGAAAAAGATTATTATAAATTTGTAAAATGTTTACTTTCCATTAAATTATATTATTGCTATTTTTCTACTTACTCTAGTACTATAATGTGTAATGCATTAGTTTATTATTTATTTAATTATTTTTTATTCAATTTTAATTTAAATGACTTATTTTTATTTTTATTTTTTTTTTACATTTCGTATTTATTTAAATCAAATGTTTTTACTTATGCAGTTATATAAAAACATTTGATTCAAATAAATAAATGAAAATGATTAAAAAATATTAAAATAAGGCTGTCAGGGCTGTCAAACAATTAATCACAATTAATCGCATCCAAAATAAAAGTTTGTGTTTACATAATATATGTGGGTGCACTGTGTATAATTATTTCATATATATACACACACACATGCTTGTATATATTTATGAAATATTTTCATGTATATACTGTATATAGATTTATATATAATTTATATGATATATAAATATAATTATTGTATATATAAATATTTTTTTCTTAAATATACATGCATGTGTGTGTATTAATTTATATACAAAATAATTATACACAGTGCACCCACATATATTATGTAAACACAAACTTTTTCTTTGTATACGATTCACAGCCCTAGTTTTTATTTATTTATTTTGATTTAAATAAGATTATATTTATTTATTTTGATCAATTTTTTTATTTATTTTAATACATTACATTTTAATATAATCTATTACTTTATTGTCCAGTTATTTAAATACTATTTTATTTGTTTATTTAAATTAACCTTTTATTTTATTCAAATGTATTTATTTAGTTAGTTCGGTTAATCCGATTTTTATTGATTTATTTTTACAACTTTTCCACAGACCGCCTAGATTAACCCTGTCTTAGAGGATATTTGTATAATTGTTTGCTTCTGACCTCTATATGCACACGTGCACAGGCACATCGCTCACGTGAGTGGGTTTTATTTAGCAAATACCAACGATATTCCTTACACCGTGAGCCCATTGTCCCCTTTCACCCAAAGGTTATGTTCTTAGCATCAGCGGCAGCTGAGCGATCTCTCTTGAGCACACACACACATCTACAAATTAAGTCCTGCGCCTCTTGCATACACTCAAACGCACATTTGGCATTCTGTTGTCAGCTGTCACAGTGAGCTCCTGGCACCGTAGAGCGAGCTTGTGGCTCTTTGTATTAATTATAGCATAATACCAGCATTCAGCCCTTTGACTGCCCTCAATCCTACAAAAATACAATTTCAGACGCAGATGTGTCAGAGCCAACAGGTAAAGCTTCATTGCTCTGGGAATAGAGTCGTTTCAGCCATGTTCGACTCATTATAAGAATGAGAACACAGTGGGTCTGTCTCATAAAGTCCCACACTGTGCTCGGGTCTGCTCTCCTTTAACAAGCCGCATGATTTGAGGTATCACTCATGTCTGTAACACATAGAGTGGCAAGTTACATGCTGTGCTAGTAGATGCTTGTCTTATCATTTATGACCAGCGCTAATCCTGGCAGATTAAAGGGGTGGTATAATGCCCTTTTCACAAGATGTAAAATAAATCTCCCAGAGTGTGTATGTGAAGTTTTAGCTCAAAATACCCCACAGATATTTTTGTTTAGTATGTTAAAGTTGTCACTTTTTGAGGGTTAGCAAAAACGCACCGTTTTGTGTCCGGCCCTTTAAATGCAAATGAGCTTCAGCTCCCGACACAGTGGGCGGAGCTTCAAGAGTGTTTTCAAGAGTGCAGCTTCGCAGACACACGCTAAAATGTCAGAAACTGTTCTGCCTTTTTTGTTTAAGTCAGACAAATATGGAGAGACTAAGAAGAAGTGACAACATGTAGAATGCAACAGTACATCTCTGAATGGTTAGTTGATGAATTTATGTTGCTGATCTTCAATTAGCATATTTCTGTCTGGAAATATGTTGTGTAGGAATATGATATCATTTTACAACTTCTTTTTGCATGTATAATTTTGAATAACCACTGAAGAGCTGTGAACAATAAGACCATGAATGTGTATTAAGAAAGCAAATGTTGCTTTCATGTCGACAGGAATCGGCTACGCCTCGGTGGTGATCGTGTCCCTGCTGAACATCTACTACATCGTGATCCTGGCGTGGGGTCTGTACTACCTTCTGCAGTGTTTCCAGCACGAGCTGCCCTGGGCCCGCTGCAAGCACAGCTGGAACACGGAGAACTGTGTGGAGGACACCGTCCGCAAGAACAAAACCCTCTGGCTCTCCACCAACACTGTCAACTTCACCTCGCCGGTCACCGAATTCTGGGAGTGAGTATCGTGCGCGGGTGTGTGTCCGGGACGGACGCTCTTCGCCCGTTCTCATCACTCTGATATCGTCTGTAGGCGGAACGTCCTCGGCATCTCTTCGGGGATCGACGAGGTCGGCGGTCTGAAGTGGGACCTGGCGTTGTGTCTGCTGGCCGTCTGGATCGTCTGCTTCTTCTGCATCTGGAAAGGAGTCAAATCCACCGGCAAGGTGAGGGAGAGGACGAGAAAAGTGACTCGTTTCCAAAAATCAAGCACATTTTGCAAAGTGATCATTATATTTTAAGTGCAAATTGTAGCCGAACATACAAAATGATCAAGTAGAAGCTTGTAGGTATATACGGAAGCGTATTGCATTCACTTGAAGAAAAAAAATCTACTCTGTTTTTCTGAATTAACAGGTTAATTATCTCAGAATTACAAGATAATTGTTCATGGAAAAAAAGTTTTTTTTCAGTTTTTCTGAATTAACGAGTTAATTATCTAAGAATTACGAGATAATTGTTCATGAAAAACGTTTTTTGCTCTTTTTTTGTGAATTAACGAGTTAATTATCTCAGAATTACAAGATCATTTTTCATAGAAAAATGTTTTGCTCTGTTTTTCTGAATTAACGAGTTAATTATCTCAGAATTACGAGATAATTTTTTATGGATTTTTTTGCTCTGTTTTTCTGAATTAGCAAGTTAATTATCTCAGAATTACAAGATAAATTTTATGGATTTTTTTTTTTTGCTCTGTTTTTCTGAATTAACAAGTTAATTATCTCAGAATTACGAGATAATTTTTCATGGAAAAAAGTTTTTGCTCTGTTTTTCTGAATTAACGAGTTTAATTAACTCAGAATTACAAGATAATATTGTTCATGGGGAAAAAAAGTTTTTGCTCTTTTTTTTGGAATTAACGAGTTAATCATCTCAGAATAACGAGATAATTGTTTATGGAAAAAAAGTTTTGCTCTGTTTTTCTGAATCAATGACTTGATTATCTCAAAAACTCAGAAATTCAGAAAAACTGAGCAAAAACTTTTTTCCATGAAAAATTATCTCGTAATTCGGAGATAATTAACTCGTTAATTCAGAAAAACAGAGTAGATTTTGTTTCCTCAAGTGAATGCAATACGCTTCCGTAGGTATAAACCTTATCCTTTCAATAAATCAGACTTAGCATAATTCATATTTATGAGTCAATCTGATATATGAGATAATGCAATGTTTTTATAATATTCAGCGCACATATTATATTTATTTATAATATAACCCAAATTATCAGGTAGTTCCTATAACCTTGCTGTAAAGCCTTGAAAATGTTGAAAGCCTTTGGATGTTATTTATCCGTGATCCGTATGGACCAGGCTATATGGTTCAGAATGCATGTGATTCATGGATTAATAGCAAGTTTATCCTGTAAAGTGACTTGAAAGCATCCAAGCCCAAGAAGACGTGAACACAAACTCAGAACAACAAATTCAGTTCCTATTATCTTATTTTTGATGCAAAATTGTCTCAAAATGTCTGTCTCAGCGAGTATCCTCGTAAACAGTCACTTGTCTCTTAAGTGAACTTAATTTAAAAAGAAATCTGATGTGTATCATGTTAATTTAATAATAATTAAAGTACAATGAAGATCTCGAAATTCATAAGTATACTTGTTTATTTCTTGCAAGAAAGGCAGTTCCCACACAGACTATGAGAAGGGCAAAGAGATTCCCATTTTACAGAGTTTATATACAAAAGATCACCCTCCAAGATGTACCCCCTCCTCTTCTATCTTACTAAGGCTCCAGCATGTACATAGTTTCAGTTCCCCTTTATCATCAAAGATACATCAAAAAGAAAAGATAAAATGAAAGATAATATGGTTGGTTCTTCATTTACTGCCTCTTTTGTTACTGGATAGACGATTTTTAGAGGTAGGATTACTTCATAGATGACAAGTTCGAACTTAGTCATCTGTCTGGTTTCATTTCTCATATTTGTTATTTATACACACAATCAGGTGCTTGACATACACACACATTTATCTAAAGTACAAAATGTCGTAGTACATGGTCTCAGAGATTCAGCAGATAAATGAGGTCAACTGAAAAACCATGGTTAGATTAATATTCAGTTTAAAATTTCCCTTACAATCATCATATTGGATCAGTGCATTAGCTCTTAACAGTAGCCTAATATATCTATTGCCATCTGTGATTAATGTAAATCACACAACAAAAGAAAATCATTGTTTTTGTCATTGTTATTCATTTATACAGTGAAAACATTTAACATTGAATTATTTACCTAAATACTGTTAGACTTGCTTAAAAAACAAAGTTTATTTCATTTGTCTCTTTGTTTTGTTTTGTTGTATGTATCTATGCTTGTAATTTGTTTATTTTCTATGCAGATGCACTCCGCTACAAAATCACCTCAGTCATTCTAGAATGATTCATTCTTTCCAAATAAAGCTATTCAAGTCATCTGGTAAAATTTTCATATCTCAATATATATATATAGAAGAAAAACAAAATATTGCAATGTCCGTTTTTTTCCTCAATATTGTGCAGCCCTGATTTATACGAGATTATTGGATTCCTGTTTACTTGGAATACTCCAAATGCTAACATACACAATGCAACATGCATATTTGCAGTAAGCAAGCTAAAATATGACACACAACTCAATAGATACTTGCACAGTTTCCTTTTGCTATCGGCCTTTTTCCTATTGTAACAGAAAGTAGGAACAGGATATATTGAAGAGCGAATGTACAACAAATAAAATATATATTTTTGCCCATTTTCCTGGAAGAGAAAGCCAGTATATTTTAAATGCAAGTTAAATTATTTCATACACCACCATTCAAAAGTTTGTGGTCAGTACAATTTTTATAATTTTGAAAGAAGTCTCTTATGCTCACCCTAAGGCTGCATTTATTTGATAAAAATACAGTAAAAAACAAAATATTGTGAAATATGAACTATTTTCTAAGCTATTCCTGTGATGCAAAGCTCAATTTTCAGCATCATTACTCCTTATGTAGGAGTGCATACTTACTTATGATTATTCAACTGATTTGCTGCTCAAGAAACATTTATTATTATTTATAAATTTTTAAAGCAGTTGAGCTGCTTAATATTTTTGTGGAAACAGTGACTTTAAAATTAAAAAGAACACAATTAATTAGAAACCAAAATATTTTGCCATATTATAATGTCTTTAATGTTTAAAAAATGCAAATGAAAAAAAAAATATATATATATATTTTATAAAATCCCAGACCCCAGACTTGGTATGATAGTGTATAGATGAATTCAAAGATAATGGATATGAACTAAAAACCACAAACAAAAGCTTGATTTTAAAAGATTTTTAGTGGTGCACATGATCTAGTAACTGTGTAGGATCTAATGGTGGACACACACTGAGCCTCATTCATTAAACACGAGCAGAACTGATTTCTGTGTAAATCAAAGAATGACTAATGAAAGAATGATTTTGTGGCTAAAGGATTACACAGAAATCCACTCGTATTTCTTGGAAAAGGGTCCGGTGTGCACTTCAACAAGCCTTCATTTCAGAATTTGTAGCTATGTGGGTTTCATTTGTGAATATGGATTGCTTTCCGTAGGTGTATAATTATTTTATTTTCATAATGGAAATCCATGAACGCTCTGCCCTTTTCTCTGTCTGTCTGTAGGTGGTTTATTTCACAGCGACGTTCCCCTTCCTCATGCTGATCGTGCTGCTGGTTCGTGGTGTGACTCTGCCTGGTGCCGCCGAGGGCATCAAGTTCTACCTTTACCCTGATCTGACCCGTCTAAAGGACCCTGAGGTAAAGAGACGGAGAGAAAATAATCTCCGTACATTGTTGTTTTTCATTTGAAGCAAACTGCAATCTCTCTCTCTCTCTGTTGACTGATTTAGGTGTGGATTGATGCAGGCACGCAGATCTTTTTCTCATATGCTATTTGTCTCGGTGCAATGACATCACTGGGAAGCTACAACAAGTACAAGTATAACTGTTACAGGTGAGGGCCTGTTGTTGTGTCTTACCAATTGTAAATGCTGTGTCTAATTATTGTTCAAACATTTTGTGTGTGTGTGTTTAGGGACTGCATGCTGCTCGGGTGCCTGAACAGCGGTACCAGTTTCGTGTCAGGCTTTGCCATTTTCTCTGTCCTGGGGTTCATGGCACAGGAGCAGGGCGTGGCCATCGCAGACGTGGCCGAGTCAGGTAATCCACAGGGTCAAAGGTCACCAAATCTGCTCACAAGGAATTATTTCAATGAGAGGAAGAAGTGAATATTAAGATTGTGATAAATCTAATGTATAATATTTAATTTGAAGCTCTTTTAGCAGCATTTGTGGCAAAGTGTCAATTATATATATATGTATATTAGGGCTGTGCAAAAATGAATTGCGATTAATCGCATCCAAAATAAAAGTCTGTGTTTACATAATATATATGTGTGTGCTGTATATAATTATTTTGTATATATAAATACCTATGCATGCATGTATATATTTAAGAATTATTTGTGCTTAAATTCTGTATATATATGAAGAGTTCAGATGCAAAAGCCTCTAAATGCCATTTTAACTTTTCTTCTAGAATGATCATTTTTATCAAACTTGTATATTTAAGTTCAGTAATTTCACTTAAATGACAATTAATAGGTAATCTTCATTGCCATTTAAGTGAAATTACTGAACTTGAATATACAAGGTTGATAAAAATTATCATTTTAGAAGAAAATTTCAAATGGCATTTAGAGGCTTTTGCATCTGAACTCTTCATATATATATATATATATATATAAATACATAATCTATATTATATAAATATAAATATTTTATATATGAATAACACATTTTCTTAAATATATACATGCATGCATAGGTATTTATATATACAAAATAATTATATACAGCACACACAAATATATTATGTAAACACAGACTTTTATTTTGAATGCGATTAATCACAATTCATTTATGCACAGCCCTAATATATATGAAGAGTTCAGATGCAAAAGCCTCTAAATGCCATTTGAAATTTTCTTCTTTAATGATGATTTTTATCAAACTTGTATATTTAAGTTCAGTAATTTCACTTAAATAACAATTAATAGGTAATTATCATTGCCATTTAAGTGAAATCACTGAACTTAAATATACAAGCTTGATAAAAATGATAATTTTAGAAGAAAATTTCAAATGGCACTTAGAGGCTTTTGCATCTGAACTCTTCATATATACAATACCAAATGCGCTTTCTCACTCTCTCATGTTTCCGACAGCAAATTGACACCCAAACTTCTCCTCACCTACTTGTTTTATTTCCTCCGTGTGAATATTGTTGGTGTTACAGGGCTTGAATTTCTTTGACTGAATGCATTGTGTATAATTTTACCCATTCCCACAGATTTTATGCTCACACATAAAGTGCACGCAGATAAAGCCACCTCACAGTACTAAATTTAGTTTTTTTTCGCTGCTTATTGTGCTTAAACAGTCAAATACACACAAAATAATGTAAAAATGCCGGTCTTGGCGAGTATTCCCGTAAATACAGTCAGTTATGTTTTAGGTGAAAGTAAACAGTTGACAAAAGAAAACGCATGTGCAACAGTATAATGGATCTGTGCGTCAGGTCTTAAAGTGACAGCAGCCTAATATATTAATATACCTGCTGCCAAATTATGAGATAATATAAAAAATATCTATATGGCATTTTTATCCCATGGAGTCAATGTCAAAATTGTGGCCAGTGAAAATTTTGAGTGGCTAGTAAGTTTGGAAAAGCACTAGCCACAGTGGCTGGAGAGGAAAAAAATGTAGGACACATATACACTCACACACTCTTTTAATAATATATGATTACTTCTGTGTCTCTCAGGTCCTGGTCTGGCCTTCATCGCGTATCCAAAGGCCGTTACAATGATGCCACTGCCGACGGTCTGGGCGATACTTTTCTTCATAATGCTTCTGCTGCTGGGCCTAGACAGTCAGGTTAGATCATCACAAACACACACCTACACTTCTCGTTGCTCTTAAATTAAAGGGATAGCTCACCCAAAAATAATCATTTAATCCCACTTATGACTAAATGACTCACCAAAAATATATTTTTGTTTTATATGCTAATAGATTAACTTCCAAGACAAAGTTAACACCAAAACGTAATTGAGAACTCGCAAGAGCAATAAAAATGTCCTCTGCGTGGTTTAACGAATGAGTGTCCTGGTGTTGGAATGAAAGACCGCAAACATTGAGATGGTTAAGCCAGAAGATCATAACTATACAGCATAGTGTTCAGTCCTAATGTGAAACATCATCTTTCCGCGGCTGTGAGCCAGCGTTGAGGAATTACACTGCTATATTTCGGGCTGCCTCCCACAAACACACCCTCAAAGTCACATATCACGAGACAGTGAAGTTATTCCAGTCTCATATGACTTGCTGAAAAGCCAACGTGTGATGGATCACATTTCCTTTTGCATATGTGTGTGTGAAATTACACACACACACTACACTAAGAGCAACAACCGGACATAAATAAGTTTGCCATTGTTATGAATGTCATTCACTCTCCAGTGATATGGCAATAAAAAATAATTACAAACCCTCAGATTTTCCACAATTCAGGGTCAAATAAGGTGATGACCCGATGCACAAGCTGTCACCATTGTTCATTCATTAAAACACAACCTCAGATGACTCCAAGAGGCGCTTGTCCCTGTAAAGCAGTGTTTATCTGTCAAAATGTGCAGTAGCACTGTCTCTTATTAATTCAAATTCCAACATGTGTGTGTGGGTTTCTCCCCACAGTTTGTAGAAGTGGAGGGTCAGATCACCTCGCTGGTGGACCTGTACCCATCCCTCCTAAGGAAGGGATACCGGAGAGAAATCTTCATCGCTGTTATCTGCGTCATCAGTTACCTGCTGGGACTCACCATGGTCACTAAAGTAAGTGTCGACGATATGGATTTCACTCCTCCTGCAGTGTCTGACCGCTGAATGCCCATATCTCTCTCTCTCTCTCTCTCTCAGGGTGGCATGTACGTCTTCCAGCTGTTTGACTACTACGCCGCCAGCGGTGTGTGCCTTCTCTGGGTTGCATTCTTTGAATGTGTTGCAGTAGCCTGGGTTTACGGTAAATAAACACTAGATAAGGTTTCAGTAATCAATGCTGGCCTCTAGAAAGAAATATTGGCAAAATATTTTTAAATAATGTGGCCAAAAAAAAATGAAGTGGTGGTGACCAGTTACAGGATCTTATTGCTATTGTGTTTTTGGTGACAGAATGAATTCTTAAAGGAGTAGTTCACTTTTAAATAAACTTTTGCTGATAATTTACTCACCCCCATGTCATCCAAGATGTCCATGTCTTTATTTCTTCAGTTGAAAAGAAATTAAGGTGAAATTTTGATGAAAACATTACAGATTTTTCTCCATATAATGGACTTCACTGGTCCAAAAGACACTTTCAGTGTCAAACTGTTCAAAGGGCTTTAAACGATTCCAGACGATGAATAAGGGTCTTATCAAGCGAAACGATCGCTCATTTAAAAAATAAATAACAAAGTTTAAGTTTTATAAGCACAAATGCTCGCCTTGCTCTGTTCTGTGACGCACGTTCGTGAATCTCCTGTTCGAACTCATTCATCAAATAGAACAAATCTTTTTCCGAGTCAATTCGTTTGTTTCGTTTGTTGAATCAACCAAATGACTCGGAAAAAGATTCGTTCATTTTGATGAACGAGTTCGAACAGGACAGAACAGAACAGAGCAAGGCGTTCCCACTGAAGTCCATTATATGGAGAAAAATCCTGGAATGTTTTCATCAAAAACCTTAATTACTTCTTGACTGAAGAAAGAAAGACATGAACATCTTGGATGACATGGGGGTGAGTAAATTATCAGCAAAAGTTTTTTTTTTAAAGTGAACTACTCCTTTAATTTAAAAATATATTAAAATATGAAACGGTTATGTTAAATTGTTATTGTATTATCGTTTTTGACTATATTTTTGATCAAATAAATGCGTGAACATGGTGAACATAAGTATCAAAAACATAAAAAAAGCTTACTGATCCAAAACAGTACTGTATGTACATTGATTTCAACCTTAAATCATTATGTTGATATATAAAATAGCTCATTAACATGTTTTGCATCACATACTCAGATATACAAATCAACTGAGGTTAAAAGGTAGTTGAGTGAGAATGTGACCCTTTTAGAGTCATTTAATCACTGTAAACACTGTAACAGTCACACACACACACACTATACGCTCTACTTATTATATGGGTGTCTGTCGCTTTAAAAACAGATGTCACTTGTGTTTACAGCATAAATACTGAGCTCATGCGTCTTATGGTCTGTGCATTAAGCTCATTGGGGTTACTCAATCAAGAGTCTAACAGTGTTTGCTGAGATTAATTTATATAATCTTATTTAGTCTTATATAATCACATCAGTCTTCTGGGCTTATATCAGATCTCTCTTTTTTTAGTCATGACTGGCCCCACATGAAATCAGCATGTTTTTCAGTGCTGATTGCTGGAAAAAATCTTTTTGGCCAGCTCAATATCATTTAAATTTTCTGTATGTAATTTTTGACTGTACTAAAGCATTAAAATATCATAATGTTTACAGATATTTCGAAACATACATACTTTTTTCTCTGAAAACCAATGCTACAGCCAGTTATTTTACTTTGAGATGTGCTTTCTGTGTCAGAAAGTCTGTTTTTGTTTTAATCCGTGTGAATCCGCCCACTGCCAGTTCACCCGATAGTAGTTCGACACCCAGGGTTACCAGTTGGCGGAAAACACAATGCGCCGGGCGCTAACCATTTTTCCCGTCGTTTAACTTGCAAAAGTGGATCCGGACTCGGCCTAAGTGCGCTTGCGCCGTGTGTTTAAGACCATGCGCTTAGATCCTTAAAATAGGGCCCTATGACTCTGAGTTGAGATGTACGGTTACTAAAGATCAATACACAACTCTTGAATCAATTCTGAATGCATGTGTTCATTTGTAGGGGCTGATAATTTCTACGATGCTATAGAGGACATGATCGGCTACAGACCCAACAGCTGGATGAAATGGAGCTGGATGCTGATCACACCCGTCCTGTGTGTGGTAAGTGTGTGAACGCAGTTTATGCTTGAGAAATATGGCCAGCAGCAAAAGGTTGTGACTAATCCCATCTCTCTATTTTAGGGTTGTTTTATCTTTTCACTGGTGAAGTACAGGCCGCTCACCTATAACAAGCTTTACAAGTATCCTGATTGGTCTGTTGGATTGGGTTGGGTTCTTGCACTCACTTCTATGATTTGCATCCCGATGATGGTCGTCATCAAAATCATCCAATCAGACGGCTCCCTGATAGAGGTGAGTAGGTCATTTACTGTATTTAAAACACGTGCAAAGCAACACAACATACACATCTAGTGGCATTATTGATCATTCTATTATATTAGGAAAGTACAATTTATCTGTGATGATTAGGGAAGTTAGGGAAACATTTGCGTCCTATAGAATGATTTGAAAGAAATTAATACTTTTATAGAAAAATATTTGTAGAAATACTTATGTACTTATATATACTGTTTATTTACAGTGTAGTTTGATTTGAAAAAATAACTAATTATATTATATTAATATATAACTAAATATATAACTAACTAATTATTTTTTGGGAAAAAATATTTATAAAATATATAAAAAGTAATTTAAATATATGTATATATATATATTAGTATATATTGTTATATTATATATACTATTTATGAAATATTATAACTTATTTTTTAAATTTTATTTACATTTTTATTTTTATTAATTTTTATTCAGATTTTCTACTTCCCCTCTATAATACATGTATTCTAAATTTGGCAATTTAAAATTTTTCCAAGAACAGAAATGTATCAATCAAATTTTAATTCATTTTCGTATTGTATCCATAGATAATTTAGTCATTTTAGTTTTAAAGATGTATTATAATAACATATGGCTTTTTCTTCTTATTTAATTTTTATTGTAATTTTATTGAACTTTTTCTTAATTATTCTCTTCATTTTTAAGAAAAAAGTTAAATCAGACTTGTCTACTTCCCTCTATAATTTTGAATTCATAACAATTTTTTTTTTTTTGTTTTTGATTGAATGTGACGGCTGTTTATATTAAATCCGAAATATTTTAAAAATGCCTTTTACTTTTAAAATAAATTTATGACATCATCCATCGTTCAAATTCTAGGCCATAAAAATAATTAGCAGCTATCATGTTAAATATCATGTATCACTGCATTTATCGTTTTGATAATAATCTTGAAAATGCACTCAAATCAATGAACTATCCGTGTTTAGCGGATCAAAGCGGTGGCGGCGCCCGTTAAAGGAGGCGCGAGCTCTCGTCCGAAAGAGTACGGCCTGAAGAACAGCGAGCTGCTTCACCCTCTGGACCCCAACGGCATCCACGTCTTCACCAAACACACCCACACCATCGTAGAAACTACTATGTGAGACTCTCTAAGAGAGATTCCCATATTCCCCTGCTCCTGTCCTCTCCTATGGGAGATCCCGTTTCATGTGTTGTCCCTCTCCCTTCCCCTCTGTTCCTCTCTCTCGCTCTGCACTGGTGCGTTTTTACGAAATGATCTCTTATATTCATATATCTTTTTTTGCCATGTAGGATTTGTAATCACTGGTATTAGCATTAATGCTGATATTGTAATAACCTGATGTGAGCTTTAGCTGTCTGGGGCGGTTTGATTAATCTGTAGTGCAGTTTCACATTAAACCGTGTCCTAATCAGGAGCGACACAGGATTTACAGCGCATCGCTTTACTATCTCTATCATATCAATCCGATTTTTGGTCCTAAACAGTCACGATGAGAGATTTTGCTTTTCGATTTCGGTCCCGTCACTCTGGGTAGCCCCGCCCACAGTGAAATCCCATTGGTCCAAAATCGTGTTCCGCATAAATTTACATAAAACATTTTATATTCTTATTGTGTTTCACTTTCTCTAAGGAGTTGTATTGTGGAAATTATGTTGCACCTGATTAGGACACAATTCATCAGCAGAGAGAGCGAGTTTTAGCTTCGTTTTTAGGAAAAAAAAATGAAAACAGCAGCGAACTAAATGTGACATTTAGCTCCGTCCGTCAGTGGTTGTGGCTGTAACTCTTGTACGATGAGGTTCTTAAATGTTCTTGAAGAAAAATGAATGTACCTCCGCTTTGGGCGGACGCTGTGCACAGTCATGCACACACACACATGTAAGACATAAGCAAACCTTAACGCTCTGTCCTTCAGTCTCTCCTTGAACTATAGTGATCACTGCCATCGCACACATCGAGTTCATTTAACACTGTAGGCAGCTCTGTTCACTAATATAAATATCGTTTGATGCACTATTATGAGCGTCGTTCACTGTAAGCTGATCCGAGAGCTGATGATTATCAACAGCCGTTTGGCAGCACTTTACTAGCTCTTCATGTACAGCGAGATCCGAAAGTCTGAGACTATGGCTGTGTTCGAAATCGGCCCCTATGCACTCATTCACTACCCACTAATACAGTCCACTAGACAGCTTGCTGTTTAATGAACAAAACTAGCAGCTCCAGTAGTAAGATGAAAATACATATCTTGAACCTTAACTAAACAATTTAATAATAATTTAAAATGGAATTGATACCTGTATGATATCATGCTGTAGCCACATTGGTCCAGCGGTTTGGAAAATGGATGGATGGATGATTCAGCTGCGGCGCCATCTTCTGGTCAGACACGGGAATTCATTCAGTGCATTATGGGTATTCTCTGGTGCATTGTGGGATTGAATTAGTGCACTCGATTACGTCCATTATGGTTTTCGGACACCACTACAAATGGCTGTCTCAAATAGTGCACTTTTTAAGGATATAGGGAGCGATTTCGCACACAGCCTATATATATACATTTTTTTCATTTTACTTAACATTTTCTTAAATCTTAAAACTTTTCTACTTCCCCCTCTGTAATAAAAAAACTGTTAACTTCAGGGAATTTCTACTTTTTTCAAGAAAAGAACGTGATCAATCTTATTTTAATCATTTGGTATTGTATACATAGACACTGGTTTCCCCCCCCCCCAAAATATTTGAGCTATGAATTGATAAAAAAGGATTTTTATTTTTAGATTTAATGTGAATGCTGATGAAATGTGTGTATATTTATTTATCAGATTGTTTTCATTGTGAATTGTATCAGAATCAGGGGCGGACTTAACCAATAAACAAGGTAAGCTTAGGGCCCCAACAAATACCCAACGGACCTTGTAAACCAATTTGACAATGAATATTTGACATTTTATTTAGAAATGAAGAAAAAATGGTGCTTAATTTGGTGTGTTGGGGCCCCACACCAGGGCCCCCAAATCACTGTCCCTGATCAGCATAAGCTGACATGAACAAAACCTCATGAGCTAAAGCACCTTGCGCTACGATGTACAAAGAGTCACATGATCAATGTCGCTGCTAATGACCTTGCTTATGTAGATTTTGACTGCCACATGTTTCAGACTTTTGGAGGCCGCTGTACAGTATATCACATGATTCAGCACAGCCAAACCGCTCGTCATCATAAAGCCATCAGCTTTCAGAATGAGCGCAGGAAACCTGGGCTTTATGTCCTTGCACAGAGACACTGCCATTTCCCTCTCTGGACTAAAAATGAGATTGTTTCTTTAGCCTTAAAACGTCTAAATAAATATTCAAGCTAATCACCAACAGCAAAGAACTGCCCCTGATAATGCCTCTGTGTCCTTTACCTTTGACCATCCAGGCCTCCAAAAACACCGTCCTCATGGTCGACCCTCTCTAACCCCAATGTCTTTGGGCTGCGTTCGAAATCACATACTACCCTACTGTATAGAAGGCAAAAAACAGTATGTCTGAATTTACAGCACTCATAAAAGAGTAGGTAAAAAGTACCGAGATCACCTACTAGTTCCGGTGAGATCCTGATGTGTGCATACGATGGACACTGTACTATCCCATGAGGCCACGGGGGAGGATTTGTGAATGCGACATAACTAATAATGACAACAGGGCGAATGTAGTACATTCATACTTCAAGCATGGAACGTACTTTTAAGTGCTCAGAAAGTTAGTATTCATTCAAAACAAGCGATTTCGGACGCAGCCCAGATCATCCAACCTGACCTAGGACCCTTGAACCCTCACCGATCATGAGCTATCCGTTAACTAAGCAAGTGTTTGCTCATTTGTAGTATTTTCATTTATCTGAAATTTGCCTTTTTGTATTTAACCATTTTATACTGTACCTGATGTGATTGGTCATTTGCCTATATTTTTTCTGAATGTATTCAGAAATTTATATTTAAACGTTGGTTAGTTGTCGGCCTCAAAGCAACTAGCAGTGTGCAATATTTGTAAACTACAGGCTTTGTCCATTTTTATTATAATTTCAGCTGGAAAATACTGTAATATGATGAAAACAAGAAATTTTTCATTCACATTTTGCTGTACTATAAGGTAACTGGATTAAACAAAAACAAACGAAAAAATCTTGTAAAACCAAAGTAGTTTTGTGACAGACCATTCTAGATGCTTATTGCATCTTTCAGACAAAATAAAAATGTCCAATCTTTGGTATGTGTTGTGTAAAGTCTGTTCAGAATTGTGTTTACCTGCTTTGTTAATGATCTGGACCAGGACAAGCTCACATGGAAATATTATTTTTTCATATATATCAAAGATTAAACTTGATTATGACTTTGAACACAATTAAGCTTAAGTGACTCACTCTTTTACAGCTGATTTAACACATAAACAAGAGTCATTTATAACCTAAATATGAC
The DNA here is from genome assembly GCF_016745375.1 of Pimephales promelas. Next base: position 931,695 of record NW_024121113.1, read on the forward strand.
TTGGTTACTATAAACAATATAAAAATTCAATTTTTGCTGTCACATCCTCCGCACATTCGAGCTCTCAGGATCGTCATTTAGTCAGGTTATTTGAACATTGATTCTATTCGCATTCCTACCTACCGGACCATTTCATCAGCGAGTTTTAGCTTGATTAATGAGGCAATCGGATTAGTTAGCCAAGTTCACGAAAAATAAACCATTCAGTGCAATTAGTGAACCAATTCAACGCTCGAGCTCCGAGTCCGACTCCGAACCGAGGATCATACTTAGACAGTAAAAGAGGTATGGGCTGAAATATGTGCCACCAGAAACTGAATTTGAACCATTTATATTTGAATTTGAATGGCTAAACTTGAATAATTGCATTGAAAAACTGAATTTAAATCACATAATTTGAAATTGTATTGTTTAATTAAAATTGAATTTATTCAAAAACTGAAACTGAATTGTAAAATTTGAAATTGAATTTATTTGTTTGGAACTGAAGTCCAATAAAATTTGATCCTCACTGAAAATTAAACTCTCTATATATCTTCACATTCAGTTCTCAAATTCAATTTTAAGTTACTGAGACAGACATCCAGGTAGTTAGAGGATGAAGGAAGAGCAATCGAGCGCAGATCGATAGATAAAGTTCATTGGCGCACAGGACTCCTCTTAAGAGATCAGCTTGCCCTAGTGTACTGGGCTAATCTTATGGGACATAATCAGCCAGTATTAAGAAACTGTCAAGAGCGACTGAAAGAGGGAGTTAAAAGCTTTGGGTGGTCTATAAAACAAAAAGTTGAGAATATGGGGTTAAGTGAACTTAATATCTGTACTTCAGTACCATACTCTACAGTTCCCCCTTGGACTTTTGAGGAACTAAAAGTGGATCTAGGATTACTTGAAGAAAAGCAGGAGAAGGAAGTGGACAAATGCAGAGTTCATAGATACATAGCAGAACATTACAAACAGGACATAATCATATTTACAGATGCTTCGAAAAGAACTGATAAAAGGAGTGGCGCATGTGGTGCCTGAATTGGGGCTGGCTGTAGGTAAAAGGCTAAATGATGATTTGGCTGTAATTACGGCAGAGCTTGTAGCTATATGGTTTGCCCTGTTATGAGTAATAGAAAAATAGTTATAGCATCTGACTCTAGTTCTGGAGACTCTAGACCCTTCCAGTACCACTGTCGTTTTTTGTTTTTTTTTTGGGGTCGAAATTTTGAAATTCTCTGATCTTCTTGAGACTCTGGATTCTGATAGAGGGCCATGGGACTTAGGCCTGAGTGCAAAAATGGAGGCTCTAGACCCTTCCAGAGCTGAGATATTGAGATATTTATAATGGCATAAATGCTACGTGGGATCTCAATATCTCAGCTCTGGAAGGGTCTAGAGCCTCAATTTTTGCACTCAGGCCTAAGTCCCATGGCCCTCTATCAGAATCCAGAGTTTCAAGAAGATCAGGGAAAATTTTGACCAGAAAAAAAACGACTGTGTTACCCCTTACGTTTTTTTTTTTGGGCGAAAAATTAAGTATCCCCAATCTTCTCAAAACTCAGGATTCTGATAGAGGGCCATGAGACTTAGACCTGAGTGCAACAATGGAGGTTCTAGACCCTTCCAGAGCTGAGATATCGAAACTCAAAATTTCGACCCGAAAAAAAAATGACAGTGTTACCCCTTACGTTTTTTTTGGGGGGGCGAAAAATTAAGTATCCCCAATCTTCTTGAAACTCTGGATTCTGATAGAAGGCCATGAGACTTAGACCTGAGTGCAACAATGGAGGCTCTAGACCCTTCCAGAGCTGAGATATGGGAACTCAAAATTTCGACCCGAAAAAAAAACGACAGTGTTACCCCTTACGTTTTTTTTCGTTTTCAGGCGAAAAATCAAGTTTCTCCAATCTTCTCAAAACTCTGGATTATGATAGAGGGCCGCGAGACTTTGACCTGAGAGCAAAAATGGAGGCTCTAGACCCTTCCAGAGCTGAGATATGGAAACTCAAAATTTCGACCCGAAAAAAAAACGACAGTGTTACCCCTTACGTTTGTTTTTTTTGCCGAAAAATTAAGTATCCCCAATCTTTTCAAAACTCTGGATTCTGATAGAGGGCCATGAGACTTAGACCTGAGTGCAAAAATGGAGGCTTTAGACCCTTCCAGAGCTGAGATATCGAAACTCAAAATTTCGACCCGAAAAAAAAAACGACAGTGTTACCCCTTACGTTTTTTTTTGGGGCGAAAAATTAAGTATCCCCAATCTTCTCGAAACTCTGGATTCTGATAGAGGGCCATGAGACTTAGACCTGAGTGCAACAATGGAGGTTCTAGACCCTTCCAGAGCTGAGATATCGAAACTCAAAATTTCGACCCGAAAAAAAAAACGACAGTGTTACCCCTTACGTTTTTTTTTTTTGGGCGAAAAATTAAGTATCCCCAATCTTCTCAAAACTCTGGATTCTGATAGAGGGCCCTGAGACTTAGACCTGAGTGCAAAAATTGAGGCTTTAGACCCTTCCAGAGCTGAGATATGTAAACTCAAAATTTCGACCCGAAAAAAAAACGACATTGTTACCCCTTACGTTTTTTTTTTGTTTTCGGGCGAAAAATCAAGTTTCTCCAATCTTCTCAAAACTCTGGATTATGATAGAGGGCCGCGAGACTTTGACCTGAGCGCAAAAATGGAGGCTCTAGACCCTTCCAGAGCTGAGATATGGAAACTCAAAATTTCGACCCGAAAAAAAAAACGACAGTGTTACCCCTTACATTTTTTTTTCGTTTTCGGGCGAAAAATCAAGTTTCTCCAATCTTCTCAAAACTCTGGATTATGATAGAGGGCCGCGAGACTTTGACCTGAGCGCAAAAATGGAGGCTCTAGACCCTTCCAGAGCTGAGATATGGAAACTCAAAATTTCGACCCGAAAAAAAAAACGACAGTGTTACCCCTTACGTTTTTTTTCGTTTTGGGGCGAAAAATCAAGTTTCTCCAATCTTCTCAAAACTCTGGATTATGATAGAGGGCCGCGAGACTTTGACCTGAGCGCAAAAATGGAGGCTCTAGACCCTTCCAGAGCTGAGATATGGAAACTCAAAATTTCGACCCGAAAAAAAAACGACAGTGTTACCCCTTACGTTTTTTTTCGTTTTGGGCGAAAAATCAAGTTTCTCCAATCTTCTCAAAACTCTGGATTATGATAGAGGGCCGCGAGACTTTGACCTGAGCGCAAAAATGGAGGCTCTAGACCCTTCCAGAGCTGAGATATCGAAACTCAAAATTTCGACCCGAAAAAAAAACGACAGTGTTACCCCTTACGTTTTTTTTTCATTTTCGGGCGAAAAATCAAGTTTCTCCAATCTTCTCAAAACTCTGGATTATGATAGAGGGCCATGAGACTTAGACCTGAGTGCAAAAATGGAGGCTCTAGACCCTTCCAGAGCTGAGATATGGAAACTCAAAATTTCGACCCGAAAAAAAAAACGACAGTGTTACCCCTTACGTTTTTTTTCGTTTTCGGGCGAAAAATCAAGTTTCTCCAATCTTCTCAAAACTCTGGATTATGATAGAGGGCCGCGAGACTTTGACCTGAGCGCAAAAATGGAGGCTCTAGACCCTTCCAGAGCTGAGATATCGAAACTCAAAATTTCGACCCGAAAAAAAAACGACAGTGTTACCCCTTACGTTTTTTTCGTTTTCGGGCGAAAAATCAAGTTTCTCCAATCTTCTCAAAACTCTGGATTATGATAGAGGGCCGCGAGACTTTGACCTGAGCGCAAAAATGGAGGCTCTAGACCCTTCCAGAGCTGAGATATCGAAACTCAAAATTTCGACCCGAAAAAAAAAACGACAGTGTTACCCCTTACGTTTTTTTTCGTTTTCGGGCGAAAAATCAAGTTTCTCCAATCTTCTCAAAACTCTGGATTATGATAGAGGGCCGCGAGACTTTGACCTGAGCGCAAAAATGGAGGCTCTAGACCCTTCCAGAGCTGAGATATCGAAACTCAAAATTTCGACCCGAAAAAAAAAACGACAGTGTTACCCCTTACGTTTTTTTTCGTTTTGGGGCGAAAAATCAAGTTTCTCCAATCTTCTCAAAACTCTGGATTATGATAGAGGGCCGCGAGACTTTGACCTGAGTGCAAAAATGGAGGCTCTAGACCCTTCCAGAGCTGAGATATCGAAACTCAAAATTTCGACCCGAAAAAAAAACGACAGTGTTACCCCTTACGTTTTTTTTCGTTTTCGGGCGAAAAATCAAGTTTCTCCAATCTTCTCAAAACTCTGGATTATGATAGAGGGCCGCGAGACTTTGACCTGAGCGCAAAAATGGAGGCTCTAGACCCTTCCAGAGCTGAGATATCGAAACTCAAAATTTCGACCCGAAAAAAAAACGACAGTGTTACCCCTTACGTTTTTTTTCGTTTTTGGGCGAAAAATCAAGTTTCTCCAATCTTCTCAAAACTCTGGATTATGATAGAGGGCCGCGAGACTTTGACCTGAGCGCAAAAATGGAGGCTCTAGACCCTTCCAGAGCTGAGATATCGAAACTCAAAATTTCGACCCGAAAAAAAAACGACAGTGTTACCCCTTACGTTTTTTTTCGTTTTGGGGCGAAAAATCAAGTTTCTCCAATCTTCTCAAAACTCTGGATTATGATAGAGGGCCGCGAGACTTTGACCTGAGTGCAAAAATGGAGGCTCTAGACCCTTCCAGAGCTGAGATATCGAAACTCAAAATTTCGACCCGAAAAAAAAACGACAGTGTTACCCCTTACGTTTTTTTTTTTTTGGGCGAAAAATTAAGTTTCTCCAATCTTCTCAAAACTCTGGATTATGATAGAGGGCCCTGAGACTTAGACCTGAGTGCAAAAATGGAGGCTCTAGACCCTTCCAGAGCTGAGATATCGAAACTCAAAATTTCGACCCGAAAAAAAAACGACAGTGTTACCCCTTACGTTTTTTTTCGTTTTCGGGCGAAAAATTAAGTTTCTCCAATCTTCTCAAAACTCTGGATTATGATAGAGGGCCATGAGACTTAGACCTGAGTGCAAAAATGGAGGCTCTAGACCCTTCCAGAGCTGAGATATCGAAACTCAAAATTTCGACCCGAAAAAAAAACGACAGTGTTACCCCTTACGTTTTTTTTTGGGGGCGAAAAATTAAGTTTCTCCAATCTTCTCAAAACTCTGGATTCTGATAGAGGGCCATGAGACTTTGACCTGAGTGCAAAAATGGAGGCTCTAGACCCTTCCAGAGCTGAGATATCGAAACTCAAAATTTCGACCCGAAAAAAAAAACGACAGTGTTACCCCTTACGTTTTTTTTTCGTTTTCGGGCGAAAAATTAAGTTTCTCCAATCTTCTCAAAACTCTGGATTCTGATAGAGGGCCATGAGACTTAGACCTGAGTGCAAAAATGGAGGCTCTAGACCCTTCCAGAGCTGAGATATCGAAACTCAAAATTTCGACCCGAAAAAAAAACGACAGTGTTACCCCTTACGTTTTTTTTCGTTTTCGGGCGAAAAATCAAGTTTCTCCAATCTTCTCAAAACTCTGGATTATGATAGAGGGCCGCGAGACTTTGACCTGAGCGCAAAAATGGAGGCTCTAGACCCTTCCAGAGCTGAGATATCGAAACTCAAAATTTCGACCCGAAAAAAAAACGACAGTGTTACCCCTTACGTTTTTTTTCGTTTTCGGGCGAAAAATCAAGTTTCTCCAATCTTCTCAAAACTCTGGATTATGATAGAGGGCCGCGAGACTTTGACCTGAGCGCAAAAATGGAGGCTCTAGACCCTTCCAGAGCTGAGATATCGAAACTCAAAATTTCGACCCGAAAAAAAAAACGACAGTGTTACCCCTTACGTTTTTTTTCGTTTTGGGGCGAAAAATCAAGTTTCTCCAATCTTCTCAAAACTCTGGATTATGATAGAGGGCCGCGAGACTTTGACCTGAGCGCAAAAATGGAGGCTCTAGACCCTTCCAGAGCTGAGATATGGAAACTCAAAATTTCGACCCGAAAAAAAAACGACAGTGTTACCCCTTACGTTTTTTTTCGTTTTGGGCGAAAAATCAAGTTTCTCCAATCTTCTCAAAACTCTGGATTATGATAGAGGGCCGCGAGACTTTGACCTGAGCGCAAAAATGGAGGCTCTAGACCCTTCCAGAGCTGAGATATCGAAACTCAAAATTTCGACCCGAAAAAAAAACGACAGTGTTACCCCTTACGTTTTTTTTTCGTTTTGGGGCGAAAAATCAAGTTTCTCCAATCTTCTCAAAACTCTGGATTATGATAGAGGGCCGCGAGACTTTGACCTGAGCGCAAAAATGGAGGCTCTAGACCCTTCCAGAGCTGAGATATCGAAACTCAAAATTTCGACCCGAAAAAAAAACGACAGTGTTACCCCTTACGTTTTTTTTCGTTTTCGGGCGAAAAATCAAGTTTCTCCAATCTTCTCAAAACTCTGGATTATGATAGAGGGCCGCGAGACTTTGACCTGAGCGCAAAAATGGAGGCTCTAGACCCTTCCAGAGCTGAGATATCGAAACTCAAAATTTCGACCCAAAAAAAAAACGACAGTGTTACCCCTTACGTTTTTTTTCGTTTTCGGGCGAAAAATCAAGTTTCTCCAATCTTCTCAAAACTCTGGATTATGATAGAGGGCCACGAGACTTTGACCTGAGCGCAAAAATGGAGGCTCTAGACCCTTCCAGAGCTGAGATATGGAAACTCAAAATTTCGACCCGAAAAAAAAACGACAGTGTTACCCCTTACGTTTTTTTTCGTTTTCGGGCGAAAAATCAAGTTTCTCCAATCTTCTCAAAACTCTGGATTATGATAGAGGGCCGCGAGACTTTGACCTGAGCGCAAAAATGGAGGCTCTAGACCCTTCCAGAGCTGAGATATGAAACTCAAAATTTCGACCCGAAAAAAAAAACGACAGTGTTACCCCTTACGTTTTTTTTCGTTTTTGGGCGAAAAATCAAGTTTCTCCAATCTTCTCAAAACTCTGGATTATGATAGAGGGCCGCGAGACTTTGACCTGAGCGCAAAAATGGAGGCTCTAGACCCTTCCAGAGCTGAGATATCGAAACTCAAAATTTCGACCCAAAAAAAACGACAGTGTTACCCCTTACGTTTTTTTCGTTTTCGGGCGAAAAATCAAGTTTCTCCAATCTTCTCAAAACTCTGGATTATGATAGAGGGCCGCGAGACTTTGACCTGAGCGCAAAAATGGAGGCTCTAGACCCTTCCAGAGCTGAGATATGGAAACTCAAAATTTCGACCCGAAAAAAAAACGACAGTGTTACCCCTTACGTTTTTTTTCGTTTTGGGGCGAAAAATCAAGTTTCTCCAATCTTCTCAAAACTCTGGATTATGATAGAGGGCTGCGAGACTTTGACCTGAGCGCAAAAATGGAGGCTCTAGACCCTTCCAGAGCTGAGATATGGAAACTCAAAATTTCGACCCGAAAAAAAAACGACAGTGTTACCCCTTACGTTTTTTTTCGTTTTCGGGCGAAAAATCAAGTTTCTCCAATCTTCTCAAAACTCTGGATTATGATAGAGGGCCGCGAGACTTTGACCTGAGCGCAAAAATGGAGGCTCTAGACCCTTCCAGAGCTGAGATATGGAAACTCAAAATTTCGACCCGAAAAAAAAACGACTGTAAAATCTGAGGGATTTATTCTATTGTGTGCACTAGTTCAGGTGGGTGCGTGTTCGCACTGGTATGTCGGTCAAGACATCTGAGTCAGGATTCAGTTCAAGGATTGAATGAAATTATTTAAACATGACAGCACAGTCAGACCACAGGGCATTTATTGTTCAACAGTCTCATTTAGTGGACATTTACGTAGAAATGTGGTCTGTGAATGACAAAAAGAACAATGAATAGACAATAATCGCAATAACTTTCAACAATTTGCAAGATAAAATAATATCCTTAAAGTATAACATATACTAAACAAACATTGTTGCAATACCATGTAGTGCCACAAAGTGGCGCATGAAACGCACAGAATAAAGTAAGTGAAAGGTCATTATATAGTTGCTGCGTTATCAAATGGCACGGTAAATCTGACGACTGGCAAGAAATCAATAATCCAAATGTACAATACTAAATACTATAAATGTATTACCTACAAATATCCATTAAATACTAAAGGAAGAATTAACATTAAGCAGCAATACAGAAGATGAACACGAGAATCACTATACTGCTCGTGCAAGTGAATCTGACGATGATAAACCAACAAGTCATCACTTGACTAACACAAAGTCAACTAATAAAGAACAGAGAATCGCACTTACTTATTTTCAATGACTCACTAAAGGAATGTCCACTTTATGGAGAAGTTTTACCGTTGTTTCTGCCTCAGGAAACTATATCTCTTCAACGGGTGCACACTGACTGACGACACACAGTGGAGAGTGCGCTTATTGGCTGGAGATTGCGCTTGTTGACTGTAGAGCATGTTCATTGGCTGTGTCTTCTTAACACTGCCGCCCCCAAATATGCGGAGCATATTTGTTCTTTATAGGCTTAGTCAATTTGTAGGAGATAAGTCCTGGACACATCTTCGTCTGAGAAAGCAGGAAGGGGAATCAAACGAGCAACAGGTCGCATGTAGATCTTATCATTGATTTGGATCTCAGCTGCTCTAATACATCCATCTGAACCAGGGAAGGTTTTTATAACCTTGCCCAATAACCACAAAGCACGTGGGACCTGTGGGTCTACAACCATAACTACATCTCCAGTGGAAATGTTTTTAACCTCGGAATGCCACTTTCCACGAGACTGTAGTGAAGGTAAGTAGTGACGGATGAAACTCGACCAGAACTGGTCAGCCAATACCTGGCTTTGCTTCCATCTCCGCCGCCCCATGAGTTCAGTAGCTGGATAGACCACTGGTGGTAAAGAACTATCTGGCCGCCCCATGAGCAGGTAGTTAGGCGTAACAGGATCAACGTCAGCTATGTTACTTGAGGTGTAACCTAGTGGCTTACTGTTTAAAATGCCTTCAACTTCAATTAGGACTGTCAGGAGCACTTCTTCAGTCACAACCTGTGAGCCAAGGGTGGTGCGTAGGGCATTTTTCACAGACCGAATCTCTCTTTCCCAGGTTCCGCCAAAGTGTGGAGCACTTGGTGGGTTGAAGCGGAAGGATATTTTCCTTTTGGCCAGCTGTTGTTGTAGTTGAGGGCTGAGGGAAGAAAATGCTTCTTGCAGCTCTCTTTCTCCTCCACGGAAATTGGTGCCCTGGTCAGAGATTAACTCAAATGGTGTGCCACGCCGGGCTACAAACCTCCTTAAGGCCATCAGGAATGAATCTGTATCCATAGAAGTGAGAAGATCCAGATGTATACTTCTCGTTGTTAGGCACTTAAAGATTACTCCCCACCTCTTCTCACAGCGTCTGCCGATTTTAATTTGAAATGGTCCGAAACAGTCCATGCCAGTACTGTAGAATGGTGGTTTATGTAGTCTCAAGCGGGCTGGAGGTAGATCTGCCATTTTTGGAACAACTGGCTTACTCTTCCACTTTTGGCACTCTTTACATTGATGCTGCTGCTTGCGTATAGCTTCACGTCCTCTCAATACCCAAAAGTTTCTCCTCATTTCTGCAAAAACCCTATCGGGTCCTGGGTGGCAGAGCTTGCTGTCGTAATCCTGGATTAGTAATTTAGTGCTGAAATGATGAGGATGTAGAACTATAGGGTGGATTACTGATGATTCCAATCCTTCAGCCCGTCGCAGACGGCCACCAACTCTGACAAGCTGACTGGACGTGTCAAATTCTGGTGCTAGGGTAAGTAACCGACTGGTTGACTGTACAGGTTTCCCATCTGTAAGTAATCTGTACTCATCAGGGAAACTGTCCCTCTGGGATTTTTGGAGGATGAGCAATTCCGCAGCTAGATAATCTGCTGCTGAGAGCTGTTCTGTTCCTTTAAGGTTCTGGGCTGTTGCCTCTACTAGCTCCTTCCAGGAACTGCAAGTAGCAGGATCAGGAATGCTTGGGAGATTAATCTCTGTTGAAATGCCACAGAATATTCCCTTACGATGCTCTGCTTTATCCTCCGGAGGTTGTAGATTAGGAGTTATTGGCCATGATGACTCAGGTTCAAGGAGGAATGATGGCCCCTGACTCCATCTGTTGGGCACTGACAGATCTTTAAGTGTTTTACCCCGGGTCAGATCATCGGCTGGGTTCTTATCAGAGTCAACGTACCGCCAGGTACACCCTGCTGTGAGCTCTTGGATCTCCGCTATCCTTGTACCGACAAATACCTTGAATCGGTATGATTCTGAGTTGATCCAGGCGAGTACTGTGGTGGAATCTGTCCACATGAACACTTGGCTGATTTCTACAGTAAGTTCAGTCTTAAGCAGTTTGGCTAGCTGAGCACCATTCAGGGCTGCGCATAACTCCAATCGAGGTATGGTATGTCTTCGCTTAGGAGCGACTTTAGATCTGGCCATGATGAAGGCAACCTGTACTTGACCACTATCGTTCTCTGTGCGCAGATATGAGACAGACCCATAAGCCTGCTCAGAAGCATCACAAAAGATGTGTATCTGTCGGGTAACCTGGAACTGATCAGTGTCTGAAGATACAAAACAACGAGGCAAAGAGATGCTGGCTAAGGTAGGGAGCTCTTCTTCCCAGTCATTCCAGGACTTCAAAAGGTCATCAGGCAGGTTGGGATCATCCCATTCCCTCTGTTTATCCCACAACCTTTGTACCAAGACTTTAGCTTGTGTGGTAAATGGGATGATGAAACCGAGTGGGTCATACTGAGTTGCGAGCACCCTGTAGATGTGACGAAGGGTACGTGGTCCAGGCTTCACTGGTCGGGTTTTATACCCAAGGGTGTCTAATTGGCAGTACCACTTCAAACCCAGTGTGGATTCCTGTATTTCAGTCCGATCTTGCGACAACCACAATTCTGTACTGTTGGATCGTGCGTCTGTTGGTAGGTGCTCAACCACACTTGGAACATTACTTGCCCACTGTCGAAGGTCAAACCCACCACTGGCCAGGATTTGACGGAGTTTATCCACCAGTTGTCTTGCTTCCTCAGGTGACTGAAGGCTCCGCAAGCAGTTGTCCACATAGAAGTTCTTCTCTACTGTGACTCTGACATCATCATCGGGCTTGCTGTGATCTATGATGTGCTGTTGAAGGGCGTAAATGGCACAGCACGGGCTGCAAGTGGTGCCAAAGGGTAACACCTGCCACTCGTAGACATCAGGAAGTTTAGTTCTGTCAAGGTCCCGCCACACAAAACGGAGGAGATGTTTATCTTCAGGCAGAAGGCAGACCTGATGAAACATCCCCTTGATGTCACCACTTATTGCCACTCTGTGCTCACGAAAGCGTAACAGGACGCCTAATAAGGAGGGCCCTAACGCTGGTCCAGGCAGTAAGTAGTCATTCAAACTGTGGCCTCTAAACTGGAAGGAACAGTTGAAAACCACACGATTCTTTCCATTATGATGAACCATATGGTGAGGAATGAACCATGACTCACCATCAGTGTTGACTTCTTCAGGGAGGAGTTTGCGTGCATACCCAGAGACCTCTAGCCTACCTATCTCCTCCTTATATGCAGCAGCTTTGATGGGGTCCCGTTCCAGACGCTTCTCTATACTCCTTAGGTTTGGTAGTACAGCCTCTTTAGAAGCTTGAAGAAGAGGCATGTCTTTCTTGCGAAGGAGTGGAGTAGCATATCGGCTAACTCCATCAACCAGTACTCTCCTGGTCTGGTTCTGTAGAAGGGTAAGAGCTTCTTGATCTTGTTTTGACCTTGTGAGCAACCCTTCGGACCTTATGGGTAAGATATCGGCCTGCCAGAGTCTTTCGACGTTCTGAAAAAGTTCCACCATTGAAGGTTTAATGGTAATATGCAGACACTGCTGTGACTTCAATTTATCTTCAAGAACTCGTGCTGGACCTTGCAGAGTCCAACCCAGACGTGTCTTAATGGCTGCTGGACCACCTGGTGGACCAAGGCGGACTGGTTCTATCGGGGTGATTAGGTGAGAATGGTCTGCTCCTATCAACAGCATGGGGCTGGCTTTGTGAATTGGCTGAAGTGGTAGACCTCTCAAATGACTGTATTTTTGTTGAAGGGATGCAATCGGATAGGAATGTTCCGCTAGGCTCAAGGGTTCTGCTGTAAAGGCTCTCTCGATAAGATAGCTCTTATTAGGTTGAGAGGGTGTTGAGATCCTGAAAGAAACTGCTGTGCCATGGAGTGTTGTTATGTCCTGCCTTATAGTCCTCAAGGCTAAGTCCTCTGACTTTCCTGTGAGACCTAGTCTTTGAGCTGCTGATGACAGAAGGATGGTGCGCTCTGAACCGTCATCGAGCACAGCATATGTGTCAAAGCTCTGACCTTTGTGTTGCAAGATAACTCTAATGACTTTAAGAAGGACTCGATTGGACCCTTCAGGTCTGTCCAAGTACAGCGATGTATTGGTAGAGCTGACAAGGCAGGTGCCCTCCTTCATTGGCTTAACATTCACATCATGGAGGATTTGCAAATGTATTCCATTGCACAGACGACATGGCTTTTTCAAAGTACACTGCGCAGCTCGGTGGGAGCGTCCACACTTCCAACATCTATGATTTGTCTTTATCCAGTCAGTCACTTGATCTTTGGAAAGTGCTTGGAAGGACGTACACTGGCTCAGGTAGTGGTCTTTGCCATCACAGTAAGGGCAGAAGGCATTGCTTTTATTTATGCTTTTAGCTGGCTGTGGTAGCACTGATATTGATGGTTGATCTGCACCATGGAGTATTGTGGTTGGTTGATATTTCAACTTGGAATCCCTGCGGATGTCTGTTCTTTGTTTGACTCTGTGAACTTTGTCTCCACCAATGCTTTCATGGTCTTGACACCATGATTCAAACTTGAGCCACTTAGCGAAGTCAAGGAGTGTGTACACAATTCCTGGTTCAAAACTCATATGCCTTCTAAAGGATGACCGCAACTCTGGAGGTAGTTTAGTCAGGAGTCGAGCCACATGTGATCCACACCGTAATTCAACTTCTCCTTCTGTGCCCAGTGTATTCAAGAGACCTACCAGTGCCTGGATTTGTAGAGCAAAGCGTTCGAAGCCTGCAGTATCTCCAGAATGGATGTCCGGAGAGTCCATTACAGCAGCTATTCGATTTAGAGCAAGTTGGTGCGGTCGCCCATACCTCTCAGTAAGTGCTGCCATAGTGTCTGAGTATGGAGTAAGGGAGTTCAAGAATGAGTCTGCTATCAAGCGAGCTTCAGTTAGCTTTAAGTGGTCAACTAGAACCTGGTACTTAAAGAGTTCAGTTGCATCCTCTGGCAACAGATTACTCAAGGCTAACTTAAGGCGGGTGAATTCACCTGGATCTCGATGGGAGAAATACGGTATAGTTGGCTGAGGACCTCTGTAGATTGTCTCCTGTCTATTCACATCCATCTGCCACCTGGGTGGGTCTGCGGGTAACCAATTAGGCTGGACAGAATAATGCGCTGGGGGCATGGAGGGAGTAGGGACTGATCCATCCATCTCTGGCTGCTGTCGACCCAGGTAATGTCTGTAGGGGTCATACGTACTGGAGGGACCCTGGGCTGCAACTCTACCAGTAGCAAGGGTGTCAGCGTACTGATGTTGAACTGGAGGAGGAGTATGATGGGCATTCCTGTCTGTACTATAAAGGTTTGTACTCCTTGGAGTTGGCATTATGCGTGGTGTCGGTACTGGATGAGCACGGGGTGCTGGGTTAGGGACAGGTGTTTCTGACCCCCTGTAAATAGTTCTAGGAGAGGGCACTGGAGTTGGTTGGGATGGATACTGCTGTTTAGCTGTAGGCGATGACCTCTGACTTGACTGGCTCCTCGTTAACATGTCTTGCATGATTTCTGTCAGTCGTCTGATCTCCTCCTTCATTGATAATTGAGATTGACGAAGCTCTCTGTTTTCTTTTTCAATGTCATGCACTGTCTTATGAATATCTGGAGGTAAGGAGTGAGTATAGTCATCTTGTGCACTCCACTGGTCTCTAATGAGAAACCATGGCTCTCGTTGTGGTCCTGTTCCCTCTAAAGAATCAGGTGTTCCACGTTCAGCTCCCTCATCTGAGCTGTAATCTCTGGTGGTTTGCAGGCGAGCATTTGAGGTGTCTTCCCACTGTTTATCTTCTCGCCCATGTGTCTGCTGTGCTATCTGTATGAAAGGTATGGTAACTTGAGCGTTCGTTGGATACTGGACCTCAAAGTCTTGGAGGTATGCTGGCGGACGAACTGAACGTCTAGGTCGTGCACCTTGGATCTGATATTCTGGGTTCTGGGATTCTGACATCCTTAGTCCAGTGTAAACACACGATCCGGCTCGAAGGACCAATGTAAAATCTGAGGGATTTATTCTATTGTGTGCACTAGTTCAGGTGGGTGCGTGTTCGCACTGGTATGTCGGTCAAGACATCTGAGTCAGGATTCAGTTCAAGGATTGAATGAAATTATTTAAACATGACAGCACAGTCAGACCACAGGGCATTTATTGTTCAACAGTCTCATTTAGTGGACATTTACGTAGAAATGTGGTCTGTGAATGACAAAAAGAACAATGAATAGACAATAATCGCAATAACTTTCAACAATTTGCAAGATAAAATAATATCCTTAAAGTATAACATATACTAAACAAACATTGTTGCAATACCATGTAGTGCCACAAAGTGGCGCATGAAACGCACAGAATAAAGTAAGTGAAAGGTCATTATATAGTTGCTGCGTTATCAAATGGCACGGTAAATCTGACGACTGGCAAGAAATCAATAATCCAAATGTACAATACTAAATACTATAAATGTATTACCTACAAATATCCATTAAATACTAAAGGAAGAATTAACATTAAGCAGCAATACAGAAGATGAACACGAGAATCACTATACTGCTCGTGCAAGTGAATCTGACGATGATAAACCAACAAGTCATCACTTGACTAACACAAAGTCAACTAATAAAGAACAGAGAATCGCACTTACTTATTTTCAATGACTCACTAAAGGAATGTCCACTTTATGGAGAAGTTTTACCGTTGTTTCTGCCTCAGGAAACTATATCTCTTCAACGGGTGCACACTGACTGACGACACACAGTGGAGAGTGCGCTTATTGGCTGGAGATTGCGCTTGTTGACTGTAGAGCATGTTCATTGGCTGTGTCTTCTTAACAACGACAGTGTTACCCCTTACGTTTTTTTTCGTTTTCGGGCGAAAAATCAAGTTTCTCCAATCTTCTCAAAACTCTGGATTATGATAGAGGGCCGCGAGACTTTGACCTGAGCGCAAAAATGGAGGCTCTAGACCCTTCCAGAGCTGAGATATGGAAACTCAAAATTTCGACCCGAAAAAAAAACGACAGTGTTACCCCTTACGTTTTTTTTCGTTTTCGGGCGAAAAATCAAGTTTCTCCAATCTTCTCAAAACTCTGGATTATGATAGAGGGCCGCGAGACTTTGACCTGAGCGCAAAAATGGAGGCTCTAGACCCTTCCAGAGCTGAGATATCGAAACTCAAAATTTCGACCCGAAAAAAAAACGACAGTGTTACCCCTTACGTTTTTTTCGTTTTCGGGCGAAAAATCAAGTTTCTCCAATCTTCTCAAAACTCTGGATTATGATAGAGGGCCGCGAGACTTTGACCTGAGCGCAAAAATGGAGGCTCTAGACCCTTCCAGAGCTGAGATATGGAAACTCAAAATTTCGACCCGAAAAAAAAACGACAGTGTTACCCCTTACGTTTTTTTCGTTTTCGGGCGAAAAATCAAGTTTCTCCAATCTTCTCAAAACTCTGGATTATGATAGAGGGCCGCGAGACTTTGACCTGAGCGCAAAAATGGAGGCTCTAGACCCTTCCAGAGCTGAGATATGGAAACTCAAAATTTCGACCCGAAAAAAAAACGACAGTGTTACCCCTTACGTTTTTTTTCGTTTTCGGGCGAAAAATCAAGTTTCTCCAATCTTCTCAAAACTCTGGATTATGATAGAGGGCCGCGAGACTTTGACCTGAGCGCAAAAATGGAGGCTCTAGACCCTTCCAGAGCTGAGATATGGAAACTCAAAATTTCGACCCGAAAAAAAAACGACAGTGTTACCCCTTACGTTTTTTTTCGTTTTCGGGCGAAAAATCAAGTTTCTCCAATCTTCTCAAAACTCTGGATTATGATAGAGGGCCGCGAGACTTTGACCTGAGCGCAAAAATGGAGGCTCTAGACCCTTCCAGAGCTGAGATATCGAAACTCAAAATTTCGACCCGAAAAAAAAACGACAGTGTTACCCCTTACGTTTTTTTCGTTTTCGGGCGAAAAATCAAGTTTCTCCAATCTTCTCAAAACTCTGGATTATGATAGAGGGCCGCGAGACTTTGACCTGAGCGCAAAAATGGAGGCTCTAGACCCTTCCAGAGCTGAGATATGGAAACTCAAAATTTCGACCCGAAAAAAAAACGACAGTGTTACCCCTTACGTTTTTTTCGTTTTCGGGCGAAAAATCAAGTTTCTCCAATCTTCTCAAAACTCTGGATTATGATAGAGGGCCGCGAGACTTTGACCTGAGCGCAAAAATGGAGGCTCTAGACCCTTCCAGAGCTGAGATATCGAAACTCAAAATTTCGACCCGAAAAAAAAACGACAGTGTTACCCCTTACGTTTTTTTTCGTTTTCGGGCGAAAAATCAAGTTTCTCCAATCTTCTCAAAACTCTGGATTATGATAGAGGGCCGCGAGACTTTGACCTGAGCGCAAAAATGGAGGCTCTAGACCCTTCCAGAGCTGAGATATCGAAACTCAAAATTTCGACCCGAAAAAAAAACGACAGTGTTACCCCTTACGTTTTTTTTCGTTTTCGGGCGAAAAATCAAGTTTCTCCAATCTTCTCAAAACTCTGGATTATGATAGAGGGCCGCGAGACTTTGACCTGAGCGCAAAAATGGAGGCTCTAGACCCTTCCAGAGCTGAGATATGGAAACTCAAAATTTCGACCCGAAAAAAAAACGACAGTGTTACCCCTTACGTTTTTTTTCGTTTTCGGGCGAAAAATCAAGTTTCTCCAATCTTCTCAAAACTCTGGATTATGATAGAGGGCCGCGAGACTTTGACCTGAGCGCAAAAATGGAGGCTCTAGACCCTTCCAGAGCTGAGATATCGAAACTCAAAATTTCGACCCGAAAAAAAAACGACAGTGTTACCCCTTACGTTTTTTTTCGTTTTCGGGCGAAAAATCAAGTTTCTCCAATCTTCTCAAAACTCTGGATTATGATAGAGGGCCGCGAGACTTTGACCTGAGCGCAAAAATGGAGGCTCTAGACCCTTCCAGAGCTGAGATATCGAAACTCAAAATTTCGACCCGAAAAAAAAACGACAGTGTTACCCCTTACGTTTTTTTTCGTTTTCGGGCGAAAAATCAAGTTTCTCCAATCTTCTCAAAACTCTGGATTATGATAGAGGGCCGCGAGACTTTGACCTGAGCGCAAAAATGGAGGCTCTAGACCCTTCCAGAGCTGAGATATCGAAACTCAAAATTTCGACCCGAAAAAAAAACGACAGTGTTACCCCTTACGTTTTTTTTCGTTTTCGGGCGAAAAATCAAGTTTCTCCAATCTTCTCAAAACTCTGGATTATGATAGAGGGCCGCGAGACTTTGACCTGAGCGCAAAAATGGAGGCTCTAGACCCTTCCAGAGCTGAGATATCGAAACTCAAAATTTCGACCCGAAAAAAAAACGACAGTGTTACCCCTTACGTTTTTTTCGTTTTCGGGCGAAAAATCAAGTTTCTCCAATCTTCTCAAAACTCTGGATTATGATAGAGGGCCGCGAGACTTTGACCTGAGCGCAAAAATGGAGGCTCTAGACCCTTCCAGAGCTGAGATATGGAAACTCAAAATTTCGACCCGAAAAAAAAACGACAGTGTTACCCCTTACGTTTTTTTTCGTTTTCGGGCGAAAAATCAAGTTTCTCCAATCTTCTCAAAACTCTGGATTATGATAGAGGGCCGCGAGACTTTGACCTGAGCGCAAAAATGGAGGCTCTAGACCCTTCCAGAGCTGAGATATGGAAACTCAAAATTTCGACCCGAAAAAAAAACGACAGTGTTACCCCTTACGTTTTTTTTCGTTTTCGGGCGAAAAATCAAGTTTCTCCAATCTTCTCAAAACTCTGGATTATGATAGAGGGCCGCGAGACTTTGACCTGAGCGCAAAAATGGAGGCTCTAGACCCTTCCAGAGCTGAGATATCGAAACTCAAAATTTCGACCCGAAAAAAAAACGACAGTGTTACCCCTTACGTTTTTTTCGTTTTCGGGCGAAAAATCAAGTTTCTCCAATCTTCTCAAAACTCTGGATTATGATAGAGGGCCGCGAGACTTTGACCTGAGCGCAAAAATGGAGGCTCTAGACCCTTCCAGAGCTGAGATATGAAACTCAAAATTTCGACCCGAAAAAAAAACGACAGTGTTACCCCTTACGTTTTTTTTCGTTTTCGGGCGAAAAATCAAGTTTCTCCAATCTTCTCAAAACTCTGGATTATGATAGAGGGCCGCGAGACTTTGACCTGAGCGCAAAAATGGAGGCTCTAGACCCTTCCAGAGCTGAGATATGGAAACTCAAAATTTCGACCCGAAAAAAAAACGACAGTGTTACCCCTTACGTTTTTTTCGTTTTCGGGCGAAAAATCAAGTTTCTCCAATCTTCTCAAAACTCTGGATTATGATAGAGGGCCGCGAGACTTTGACCTGAGCGCAAAAATGGAGGCTCTAGACCCTTCCAGAGCTGAGATATGGAAACTCAAAATTTCGACCCGAAAAAAAAACGACAGTGTTACCCCTTACGTTTTTTTTCGTTTTCGGGCGAAAAATCAAGTTTCTCCAATCTTCTCAAAACTCTGGATTATGATAGAGGGCCGCGAGACTTTGACCTGAGCGCAAAAATGGAGGCTCTAGACCCTTCCAGAGCTGAGATATCGAAACTCAAAATTTCGACCCGAAAAAAAAACGACAGTGTTACCCCTTACGTTTTTTTTCGTTTTCGGGCGAAAAATCAAGTTTCTCCAATCTTCTCAAAACTCTGGATTATGATAGAGGGCCGCGAGACTTTGACCTGAGCGCAAAAATGGAGGCTCTAGACCCTTCCAGAGCTGAGATATCGAAACTCAAAATTTCGACCCGAAAAAAAAACGACAGTGTTACCCCTTACGTTTTTTTTCGTTTTCGGGCGAAAAATCAAGTTTCTCCAATCTTCTCAAAACTCTGGATTATGATAGAGGGCCGCGAGACTTTGACCTGAGCGCAAAAATGGAGGCTCTAGACCCTTCCAGAGCTGAGATATCGAAACTCAAAATTTCGACCCGAAAAAAAAACGACAGTGTTACCCCTTACGTTTTTTTTCGTTTTCGGGCGAAAAATCAAGTTTCTCCAATCTTCTCAAAACTCTGGATTATGATAGAGGGCCGCGAGACTTTGACCTGAGCGCAAAAATGGAGGCTCTAGACCCTTCCAGAGCTGAGATATCGAAACTCAAAATTTCGACCCGAAAAAAAAACGACAGTGTTACCCCTTACGTTTTTTTTCGTTTTCGGGCGAAAAATCAAGTTTCTCCAATCTTCTCAAAACTCTGGATTATGATAGAGGGCCGCGAGACTTTGACCTGAGCGCAAAAATGGAGGCTCTAGACCCTTCCAGAGCTGAGATATCGAAACTCAAAATTTCGACCCGAAAAAAAAACGACAGTGTTACCCCTTACGTTTTTTTTCGTTTTCGGGCGAAAAATCAAGTTTCTCCAATCTTCTCAAAACTCTGGATTATGATAGAGGGCCGCGAGACTTTGACCTGAGCGCAAAAATGGAGGCTCTAGACCCTTCCAGAGCTGAGATATCGAAACTCAAAATTTCGACCCGAAAAAAAAAACGACAGTGTTACCCCTTACGTTTTTTTTCGTTTTCGGGCGAAAAATCAAGTTTCTCCAATCTTCTCAAAACTCTGGATTATGATAGAGGGCCGCGAGACTTTGACCTGAGCGCAAAAATGGAGGCTCTAGACCCTTCCAGAGCTGAGATATCGAAACTCAAAATTTCGACCCGAAAAAAAAACGACAGTGTTACCCCTTACGTTTTTTTTCGTTTTCGGGCGAAAAATCAAGTTTCTCCAATCTTCTCAAAACTCTGGATTATGATAGAGGGCCGCGAGACTTTGACCTGAGCGCAAAAATGGAGGCTCTAGACCCTTCCAGAGCTGAGATATCGAAACTCAAAATTTCGACCCGAAAAAAAAACGACAGTGTTACCCCTTACGTTTTTTTTCGTTTTCGGGCGAAAAATCAAGTTTCTCCAATCTTCTCAAAACTCTGGATTATGATAGAGGGCCGCGAGACTTTGACCTGAGCGCAAAAATGGAGGCTCTAGACCCTTCCAGAGCTGAGATATCGAAACTCAAAATTTCGACCCGAAAAAAAAACGACAGTGTTACCCCTTACGTTTTTTTTCGTTTTCGGGCGAAAAATCAAGTTTCTCCAATCTTCTCAAAACTCTGGATTATGATAGAGGGCCGCGAGACTTTGACCTGAGCGCAAAAATGGAGGCTCTAGACCCTTCCAGAGCTGAGATATCGAAACTCAAAATTTCGACCCGAAAAAAAAACGACAGTGTTACCCCTTACGTTTTTTTTCGTTTTCGGGCGAAAAATCAAGTTTCTCCAATCTTCTCAAAACTCTGGATTATGATAGAGGGCCGCGAGACTTTGACCTGAGCGCAAAAATGGAGGCTCTAGACCCTTCCAGAGCTGAGATATCGAAACTCAAAATTTCGACCCGAAAAAAAAACGACAGTGTTACCCCTTACGTTTTTTTTCGTTTTCGGGCGAAAAATCAAGTTTCTCCAATCTTCTCAAAACTCTGGATTATGATAGAGGGCCGCGAGACTTTGACCTGAGCGCAAAAATGGAGGCTCTAGACCCTTCCAGAGCTGAGATATCGAAACTCAAAATTTCGACCCGAAAAAAAAACGACAGTGTTACCCCTTACGTTTTTTTTCGTTTTCGGGCGAAAAATCAAGTTTCTCCAATCTTCTCAAAACTCTGGATTATGATAGAGGGCCGCGAGACTTTGACCTGAGCGCAAAAATGGAGGCTCTAGACCCTTCCAGAGCTGAGATATCGAAACTCAAAATTTCGACCCGAAAAAAAAACGACAGTGTTACCCCTTACGTTTTTTTTCGTTTTCGGGCGAAAAATCAAGTTTCTCCAATCTTCTCAAAACTCTGGATTATGATAGAGGGCCGCGAGACTTTGACCTGAGCGCAAAAATGGAGGCTCTAGACCCTTCCAGAGCTGAGATATCGAAACTCAAAATTTCGACCCGAAAAAAAAACGACAGTGTTACCCCTTACGTTTTTTTTCGTTTTCGGGCGAAAAATCAAGTTTCTCCAATCTTCTCAAAACTCTGGATTATGATAGAGGGCCGCGAGACTTTGACCTGAGCGCAAAAATGGAGGCTCTAGACCCTTCCAGAGCTGAGATATCGAAACTCAAAATTTCGACCCGAAAAAAAAACGACAGTGTTACCCCTTACGTTTTTTTTCGTTTTCGGGCGAAAAATCAAGTTTCTCCAATCTTCTCAAAACTCTGGATTATGATAGAGGGCCGCGAGACTTTGACCTGAGCGCAAAAATGGAGGCTCTAGACCCTTCCAGAGCTGAGATATCGAAACTCAAAATTTCGACCCGAAAAAAAAACGACAGTGTTACCCCTTACGTTTTTTTTCGTTTTCGGGCGAAAAATCAAGTTTCTCCAATCTTCTCAAAACTCTGGATTATGATAGAGGGCCGCGAGACTTTGACCTGAGCGCAAAAATGGAGGCTCTAGACCCTTCCAGAGCTGAGATATGGAAACTCAAAATTTCGACCCGAAAAAAAAACGACAGTGTTACCCCTTACGTTTTTTTCGTTTTCGGGCGAAAAATCAAGTTTCTCCAATCTTCTCAAAACTCTGGATTATGATAGAGGGCCGCGAGACTTTGACCTGAGCGCAAAAATGGAGGCTCTAGACCCTTCCAGAGCTGAGATATGGAAACTCAAAATTTCGACCCGAAAAAAAAACGACAGTGTTACCCCTTACGTTTTTTTTCGTTTTCGGGCGAAAAATCAAGTTTCTCCAATCTTCTCAAAACTCTGGATTATGATAGAGGGCCGCGAGACTTTGACCTGAGCGCAAAAATGGAGGCTCTAGACCCTTCCAGAGCTGAGATATCGAAACTCAAAATTTCGACCCGAAAAAAAAACGACAGTGTTACCCCTTACGTTTTTTTCGTTTTCGGGCGAAAAATCAAGTTTCTCCAATCTTCTCAAAACTCTGGATTATGATAGAGGGCCGCGAGACTTTGACCTGAGCGCAAAAATGGAGGCTCTAGACCCTTCCAGAGCTGAGATATCGAAACTCAAAATTTCGACCCGAAAAAAAAACGACAGTGTTACCCCTTACGTTTTTTTTCGTTTTCGGGCGAAAAATCAAGTTTCTCCAATCTTCTCAAAACTCTGGATTATGATAGAGGGCCGCGAGACTTTGACCTGAGCGCAAAAATGGAGGCTCTAGACCCTTCCAGAGCTGAGATATGAAACTCAAAATTTCGACCCGAAAAAAAAACGACAGTGTTACCCCTTACGTTTTTTTTCGTTTTCGGGCGAAAAATCAAGTTTCTCCAATCTTCTCAAAACTCTGGATTATGATAGAGGGCCGCGAGACTTTGACCTGAGCGCAAAAATGGAGGCTCTAGACCCTTCCAGAGCTGAGATATCGAAACTCAAAATTTCGACCCGAAAAAAAAACGACAGTGTTACCCCTTACGTTTTTTTTCGTTTTCGGGCGAAAAATCAAGTTTCTCCAATCTTCTCAAAACTCTGGATTATGATAGAGGGCCGCGAGACTTTGACCTGAGCGCAAAAATGGAGGCTCTAGACCCTTCCAGAGCTGAGATATCGAAACTCAAAATTTCGACCCGAAAAAAAAACGACAGTGTTACCCCTTACGTTTTTTTCGTTTTCGGGCGAAAAATCAAGTTTCTCCAATCTTCTCAAAACTCTGGATTATGATAGAGGGCCGCGAGACTTTGACCTGAGCGCAAAAATGGAGGCTCTAGACCCTTCCAGAGCTGAGATATGGAAACTCAAAATTTCGACCCGAAAAAAAAACGACAGTGTTACCCCTTACGTTTTTTTTCGTTTTCGGGCGAAAAATCAAGTTTCTCCAATCTTCTCAAAACTCTGGATTATGATAGAGGGCCGCGAGACTTTGACCTGAGCGCAAAAATGGAGGCTCTAGACCCTTCCAGAGCTGAGATATGGAAACTCAAAATTTCGACCCGAAAAAAAAACGACAGTGTTACCCCTTACGTTTTTTTCGTTTTCGGGCGAAAAATCAAGTTTCTCCAATCTTCTCAAAACTCTGGATTATGATAGAGGGCCGCGAGACTTTGACCTGAGCGCAAAAATGGAGGCTCTAGACCCTTCCAGAGCTGAGATATGGAAACTCAAAATTTCGACCCGAAAAAAAAACGACAGTGTTACCCCTTACGTTTTTTTTCGTTTTCGGGCGAAAAATCAAGTTTCTCCAATCTTCTCAAAACTCTGGATTATGATAGAGGGCCGCGAGACTTTGACCTGAGCGCAAAAATGGAGGCTCTAGACCCTTCCAGAGCTGAGATATGGAAACTCAAAATTTCGACCCGAAAAAAAAACGACAGTGTTACCCCTTACGTTTTTTTTCGTTTTCGGGCGAAAAATCAAGTTTCTCCAATCTTCTCAAAACTCTGGATTATGATAGAGGGCCGCGAGACTTTGACCTGAGCGCAAAAATGGAGGCTCTAGACCCTTCCAGAGCTGAGATATCGAAACTCAAAATTTCGACCCGAAAAAAAAACGACAGTGTTACCCCTTACGTTTTTTTTCGTTTTCGGGCGAAAAATCAAGTTTCTCCAATCTTCTCAAAACTCTGGATTATGATAGAGGGCCGCGAGACTTTGACCTGAGCGCAAAAATGGAGGCTCTAGACCCTTCCAGAGCTGAGATATCGAAACTCAAAATTTCGACCCGAAAAAAAAACGACAGTGTTACCCCTTACGTTTTTTTTCGTTTTCGGGCGAAAAATCAAGTTTCTCCAATCTTCTCAAAACTCTGGATTATGATAGAGGGCCGCGAGACTTTGACCTGAGCGCAAAAATGGAGGCTCTAGACCCTTCCAGAGCTGAGATATGGAAACTCAAAATTTCGACCCGAAAAAAAAACGACAGTGTTACCCCTTACGTTTTTTTTCGTTTTCGGGCGAAAAATCAAGTTTCTCCAATCTTCTCAGCTCTGGATTATGATAGAGGGCGCGCGAGACTTTGACCTGAGCGCAAAAATGGAGGCTCTAGACTTCCAGAGCTGAGATATGATTCAAGACTGCACCGCCAACATTAAAAGCCGACGTTTACCCCTTTTTTCCACTGTAAGGGGGGAACTATGGAAGTTTTCCGCCACAGAAATGGAAAATAAAAGGTAATTGCGACTTTTTATCTCACAATTCTGACTTTTTTTTTTCTCACAATTGGGAGTTTACCTCTCGCAATTCTGACTTTATTTCTCAGAATTGCAAGATATAAAGTCAGAATTGCGAGATATAAAGTCGCAATTGGGTGTATAAAGTCAGAAATGCTGATATAAAGTCAGAATTGCGTGATATAAAGTCAGAAATGCATCATATAAAGTCTATGAGATATAAACTTCTGAGAGGGAAAAAGGTTAGTATTTTTCCCTTTAGAATTGGCCTGTGTGATCAAGCTATTAAGTGTTATTGTTTTACAAAATTATAATTAGAAATAATATTGCACTTTTTTGAGTATGCACATTTTGTGCTTCTGTTTACATTTCTTTTATAACTTGAATGTATAGGAAGAAAGAAATATACTTTCTACTACTTAGTTACTTGCACTTTAGTGGTGTTGTTTAAAGCACTGTACAGTGCTCGTCACAGTTGTGTTTGAATTCAACACATACAATATTGTAAATTTTATTCTGCTGAATAACCATGACAGGAAAACAAACATGCTGGGGTCAATTTGTTCTTTAACATTGGTAAAATGCGCACATTACTTAAAAAAACTCAGGCACTTAATTACTTGTGTATTTACTTCAAAAATTGATCGATATCGAAGCTAATATCAATATTTGAATCGACCTCGAAATCGAATCGAATCGGAAGCCTCAAGAATTGAAATCGAATCCGAATTGTGAAATACCTGAAAACCAGACCCTACGAGACTTTGACCTGAGCGCAAAAATGGAGGCTCTAGACCCTTCCAGAGCTGAGATATCGAAACTCAAAATTTCGACCCGAAAAAAAAACGACAGTGTTACCCCTTACGTTTTTTTTTGTTTTCGGGCGAAAAATCAAGTTTCTCCAATCTTCTCAAAACTCTGGATTATGATAGAGGGCCGCGAGACTTTGACCTGAGCGCAAAAATGGAGGCTCTAGACCCTTCCAGAGCTGAGATATCGAAACTTCAAAATTTCGACCGAAAAAAAAAAACGACAGTGTTACCCCTTACGTTTTTTTTTTTTTGGGCGAAAAATCAAGTTTCTCCAATCTTCTCAAAACTCTGGATTATGATAGAGGGCCGTGAGACTTTGACCTGAGCGCAAAAATGGAGGCTCTAGACCCTTCCAGAGCTGAGATATCGAAACTCAAAATTTCGACCCGAAAAAAAAACGACAGTGTTACCCCTTACGTTTTTTTTCGTTTTCGGGCGAAAAATCAAGTTTCTCCAATCTTCTCAAAACTCTGGATTATGATAGAGGGCCGCGAGACTTTGACCTGAGTGCAAAAATGGAGGCTCTAGACCCTTCCAGAGCTGAGATATCGAAACTCAAAGTTTCGACCCGAAAAAAAAACGACAGTGTTACCCCTTACGTTTTTTTTCGTTTTTGGGCGAAAAATCAAGTTTCTCCAATCTTCTCAAAACTCTGGATTATGATAGAGGGCGTGAGACTTTGACCTGAGTGCAAAAATGGAGGCTCTAGACCCTTCCAGAGCTGAGATATCGAAACTTCAAAATTTCGACCCGAAAAAAAAACGACAGTGTTACCCCTTACGTTTTTTTTCGTTTTTGGGCGAAAAATCAAGTTTCTCCAATCTTCTCAAAACTCTGGATTATGATAGAGGGCCG
The DNA here is from genome assembly GCF_016745375.1 of Pimephales promelas. The sequence continues at coordinate 957,921 of NW_024121113.1, forward strand.
CGTGACTTTGACCTGAGCGCAAAAATGGAGGCTCTAGACCCTTCCAGAGCTGAGATATCGAAACTCAAAATTTCGACCCGAAAAAAAACGACAGTGTTACCCCTTACGTTTTTTTTCGTTTTGGGCGAAAAATCAAGTTTCTCCAATCTTCTCAAAACTCTGGATTATGATAGAGGGCCGCGAGACTTTGACCTGAGCGCAAAAATGGAGGCTCTAGACCCTTCCAGAGCTGAGATATGGAAACTCAAAATTTCGACCCGAAAAAAAAACGACAGTGTTACCCCTTACGTTTTTTTCGTTTTGGGCGAAAAATCAAGTTTCTCCAATCTTCTCAAAACTCTGGATTATGATAGAGGGCCGCGAGACTTTGACCTGAGCGCAAAAATGGAGGCTCTAGACCCTTCCAGAGCTGAGATATCGAAACTCAAAATTTCGACCCGAAAAAAAAACGACAGTGTTACCCCTTACGTTTTTTTTCGTTTTCGGGCGAAAAATCAAGTTTCTCCAATCTTCTCAAAACTCTGGATTATGATAGAGGGCCGCGAGACTTTGACCTGAGCGCAAAAATGGAGGCTCTAGACCCTTCCAGAGCTGAGATATCGAAACTCAAAATTTCGACCCGAAAAAAAAAACGACAGTGTTACCCCTTACGTTTTTTTTCGTTTTCGGGCGAAAAATCAAGTTTCTCCAATCTTCTCAAAACTCTGGATTATGATAGAGGGCCGCGAGACTTTGACCTGAGCGCAAAAATGGAGGCTCTAGACCCTTCCAGAGCTGAGATATCGAAACTCAAAATTTCGACCCGAAAAAAAAACGACAGTGTTACCCCTTACGTTTTTTTCATTTTCGGGCGAAAAATCAAGTTTCTCCAATCTTCTCAAAACTCTGGATTATGATAGAGGGCCGCGAGACTTCGACCTGAGCGCAAAAATGGAGGCTCTAGACCCTTCCAGAGCTGAGATATCGAAACTCAAAATTTCGACCCGAAAAAAAAACGACAGTGTTACCCCTTACGTTTTTTTTTAGTTTTCGGGCGAAAAATCAAGTTTTTCCAATCTTCTCAAAACTCTGGATTATGATAGAGGGCCGCGAGACTTTGACCTGAGCGCAAAAATGGAGGCTCTAGACCCTTCCAGAGCTGAGATATCGAAACTCAAAATTTCGACCCGAAAAAAAAACGACAGTGTTACCCCTTACGTTTTTTTTTTCGTTTTCGGGCGAAAAATCAAGTTTCTCCAATCTTCTCAAAACTCTGGATTATGATAGAGGGCCGCGAGACTTCGACCTGAGCGCAAAAATGGAGGCTCTAGACCCTTCCAGAGCTGAGATATCGAAACTCAAAATTTCGACCCGAAAAAAAAACGACAGTGTTACCCTTACGTTTTTTTTTCGTTTTCGGCGAAAAATCAAGTTTCTCCAATCTTCTCAAAACTCTGGATTATGATAGAGGGCCGCGAGACTAGGGCTGGTAAAAATATCGATTCATCAATGCATTGCAATTTTTGCTTCTCAATTCAATATCGATTCATCAAATCCTATGAATCGATTCAGCCATCCAGGCCAGTGGCGGTCGCTGTGGGCTACACAATCTAGTGAGAGCGTTCAATCGTTGTACAAGTCGCGCTTTAGCCCTTAGCAAAATTAGCGCGATGACGGACAAGCAGCTGCACTCCGTTCAAGCCTGAGATATCAAGAACTGCACCGCCAACATAAAAAGCCGACGTTTGGGCTCCATTTGGATTCCACTGTAAGCCGGGAACTATGGAAGCTTGTTTCCGCCACAGAATGAAATAAAAAAGGTAATTGCGACTTTTTATCTCCCAATCTGACTTTTTTTCTCACAATTGGGAGTTTACCTCTCGCAATTCTGACTTTAATTTCTCAGAATTGCAAGATATAAAGTCAGAATTGCGAGATATAAAGTCGCAATTGGGTGTTATAAAGTCAAAAATTGCATGATATAAAGTCAGAAATTTGCGTGATGATATAAGTCAGAAATGCATTCATATAAAGTCTATGAGATAATAAACTTCTGAGAGGGAAAAAAGGTTAGTATTTTTCCCCTTTAGAATTGGCCTGTGTGATCAGCTATTAAGTGTTATTGTTTACAAAATTATAATTAGAATTAATATTGCACTTTTTTTGAGTATGCACTTTTGTGCTTCTATTTACATTTCTTTATAACTTGAATGTATAGGAAGAAAGAAATATACTTTCTACTACTTAGTTACTTGCACTTTAGAGGTGTTGTTAAAGCACTGTACAGTGCTCGTCACAGTGTGTTTGAATCAACACATACAATATTGTAAATTTGTATTCTGCTGAATAAACCATGA
>NW_024121113.1:960756-1025114 GCF_016745375.1 Pimephales promelas
CCCCAAAAATGAAAAAAAAAACGAAAGGGTAACACTGTCGTTTTTTTTCGGGTCAAAATTTTGAATTTTGGATATCTCAGCTCTGGAAGGTCTAGAGCCTCCATTTTTGCACTTAGGTCAAAGTCTCACAGCCCTCTATCATAATCCAGAGTTTTGAGAAGATTGGAGAAACTTAATTTTTCGCCCGAAAATGAAAAAAAACGAAAGGGGTAACACTGTCGTTTTTTTTTCGGGTCGAAATTTTGAATTTTGATATCTCAGCTCTGGAAGGGTCTAGAGCCTCCATTTTTGCACTCAGGTCAAAGTCTCACAGCCCTCTATCATAATCCAGAGTTTTGAGAAGATTGGAGAAACTTAATTTTTCGCCCCAAAAATGAAAAAAAACGAAAGGGGTAACACTGTCGTTTTTTTTTCGGGTCAAATTTTGAATTTTGATATCTCAGCTCTGGAAGGGTCTAGAGCCTCCATTTTTGCACTCAGGTGAAAGTCTCATGGCCCTCTATCAGAATCCAGAGTTTTGAGAAGATTGGAGAAACTTAATTTTTCGCCCAAAAACGAAAAAAACGAAAGGGGTAACACTGTCGTTTTTTTTTTCGGGTCGAAATTTTGAATTTTGATATCTCAGCTCTGGAAGGGTCTAGAGCCTCCATTTTTGCACTCAGGTCAAAGTCTCACAGCCCTCTATCATAATCCAGAGTTTTGAGAAGATTGGAGAAACTTAATTTTTCGCCCGAAAAATGAAAAAAAACGAAAGGGGTAACACTGTCGTTTTTTTTTTCGGGTCGAAATTTTGAATTTTGATATCTCAGCTCTGGAAGGGTCTAGAGCCTCCATTTTTGCACCCAGGTCAAAGTCTCACATCCCTCTATCATAATCCAGAGTTTTGAGAAGATTGGAGAAACTTAATTTTTTGCCCAAAAACGAAAAAAAACGAAAGGGGGTAACACTGTCGTTTTTTTTTCGGGTCAAAATTTTGAATTTTGATATCTCAGCTCTGGAAGGGTCTAGAGCCTCCTTTTTTGCACTCAGGTCAAAGTCTCACAGCCCTCTATCATAATCCAGAGTTTTGAGAAGATTGGAGAAACTTAATTTTTCGCCCGAAAATGAAAAAAAAACGAAAGGGGTAACACTGTCGTTTTTTTTTCGGGTCGAAATTTTGAATTTTGATATCTCAGCTCTGGAAGGGTCTAGAGCCTCCATTTTTGCACTCAGGTCAAAGTCTCACAGCCCTCTATCATAATCCAGAGTTTTGAGAAGATTGGAGAAACTTAATTTTTCGCCCGAAAAATGAAAAAAAACGAAAGGGTAACACTGTCGTTTTTTTTTTCGGGTCGAAATTTTGAATTTTGATATCTCAGCTCTGGAAGGGTCTAGAGCCTCCATTTTTGCACTCAGGTCAAAGTCTCACAGCCCTCTATCATAATCCAGAGTTTTGAGAAGATTGGAGAAACTTAATTTTTCGCCCGAAAAATGAAAAAAAACGAAAGGGGTAACACTGTCGTTTTTTTTTCGGGTCGAAATTTTGAATTTTGATATCTCAGCTCTGGAAGGGTCTAGAGCCTCCATTTTTGCACTCAGGTGAAAGTCTCATGGCCCTCTATCAGAATCCAGAGTTTTGAGAAGATTGGAGAAAACTTAATTTTTCGCCCGAAAACGAAAAAAAACGAAAGGGGTAACACTGTCGTTTTTTTTTCGGGTCGAAATTTTGAATTTTGATATCTCAGCTCTGGAAGGGTCTAGAGCCTCCATTTTTGCACTCAGGTCAAAGTCTCACAGCCCTCTATCATAATCCAGAGTTTTGAGAAGATTGAGAAACTTAATTTTTCGCGCCGAAAAATGAAAAAAAACAAAAGGGGTAACACTGTCGTTTTTTTTCGGGTAAAATTTTGAATTTTGATATCTCAGCTCTGGAAGGGTCTAGAGCCTCCATTTTTGCACTCAGGTCAAAGTCTCACAGCCCTCTATCATAATCCAGAGTTTTGAGAAGATTGGAGAAACTTAATTTTTCGCCCAAAAATGAAAAAAAACGAAAGGGGTAACACTGTCGTTTTTTTTTCGGGTCAAAATTTGAATTTTGATATCTCAGCTCTGGAAGGGTCTAGAGCCTCCATTTTTGCACTCAGGTCAAAGTCTCACAGCCCTCTATCATAATCCAGAGTTTTGAGAAGATTGGAGAAACTTAATTTTTCGCCCGAAAATGAAAAAAAACGAAAGGGGTAACACTGTCGTTTTTTTTCGGGTCGAAATTTTGAATTTTGATATCTCAGCTCTGGAAGGGTCTAGAGCCTCCATTTTTGCACTCAGGTCAAAGTCTCACAGCCCTCTATCATAATCCAGAGTTTTGAGAAGATTGGAGAAACTTAATTTTTCGCCCAAAAATGAAAAAAAAACGAAAGGGGTAACACTGTCGTTTTTTTTTTCGGGTCAAAATTTTGAATTTTGATATCTCAGCTCTGGAAGGGTCTAGAGCCTCCATTTTTGCACTCAGGTGAAAGTCTCATGGCCCTCTATCAGAATCCAGAGTTTTGAGAAGATTGGAGAAACTTAATTTTTTGCCCAAAAACGAAAAAAACGAAAGGGGTAACACTGTCGTTTTTTTTTCGGGTCGAAATTTTGAATTTTGATATCTCAGCTCTGGAAGGGTCTAGAGCCTCCATTTTTGCACTCAGGTGAAAGTCTCATGGCCCTCTATCAGAATCCAGAGTTTTGAGAAGATTGGAGAAACTTAATTTTTCGCCCAAAAAAAAAAAAACGAAAGGGGTAACACTGTCGTTTTTTTTTCGGGTCGAAATTTTGAATTTTGATATCTCAGCTCTGGAAGGGTCTAGAGCCTCCATTTTTGCACTCAGGTCAAAGTCTCACAGCCCTCTATCATAATCCAGAGTTTTGAGAAGATTGGAGAAACTTAATTTTTCACCCGAAAATGAAAAAAAAAACAAAAGGGGTAACACTGTCGTTTTTTTTTCGGGTCAAAATTTTGAATTTTGATATCTCAGCTCTGGAAGGGTCTAGAGCCTCCATTTTTGCACTCAGGTCAAAGTCTCACAGCCCTCTATCATAATCCAGAGTTTTGAGAAGATTGGAGAAACTTAATTTTTCGCCCAAAAACGAAAAAAAACGAAAGGGGTAACACTGTCGTTTTTTTTCGGGTCGAAATTTTGAATTTTGATATCTCAGCTCTGGAAGGGTCTAGAGCCTCCATTTTTGCACTCAGGTCAAAGTCTCACAGCCCTCTATCATAATCCAGAGTTTTGAGAAGATTGGAGAAACTTAATTTTTCGCCCAAAATGAAAAAAAAACGAAAGGGGTAACACTGTCGTTTTTTTTTTCGGGTCGAAATTTTGAATTTTGATATCTCAGCTCTGGAAGGGTCTAGAGCCTCCATTTTTGCACTCAGGTCAAAGTCTCACAGCCCTCTATCATAATCCAGAGTTTTGAGAAGATTGGAGAAACTTAATTTTTCGCCAAAAATGAAAAAAAAAACGAAAGGGGTAACACTGTCGTTTTTTTTTTCGGGTCGAAATTTTGAATTTTGATATCTCAGCTCTGGAAGGGTCTAGAGCCTCCATTTTTGCACTCAGGTCAAAGTCTCATGGCCCTCTATCAGAATCCAGAGTTTTGAGAAGATTGGAGAAACTTAATTTTTGCCCAAAAACGAAAAAAAAAACGAAAGGGGTAACACTGTCGTTTTTTTTTCGGGTCGAAATTTTGAATTTTGATATCTCAGCTCTGGAAGGGTCTAGAGCCTCCATTTTTGCACTCAGGTCAAAGTCTCACAGCCCTCTATCATAATCCAGAGTTTTGAGAAGATTGGAGAAACTTAATTTTTCGCCGAAAATGAAAAAAAAACAAAAGGGTAACACTGTCGTTTTTTTTTCGGGTCAAAATTTTGAATTTTGATATCTCAGCTCTGGAAGGGTCTAGAGCCTCCATTTTTTGCACTCAGGTCAAAGTCTCACAGCCCTCTATCATAATCCAGAGTTTTGAGAAGATTGGAGAAACTTAATTTTTCGCCCAAAAATGAAAAAAAAACGAAAGGGGTAACACTGTCGTTTTTTTTTCGGGTCAAAATTTTGAATTTTGATATCTCAGCTCTGGAAGGGTCTAGAGCCTCCTTTTTTGCACTCAGGTCAAAGTCTCACAGCCCTCTATCATAATCCAGAGTTTTGAGAAGATTGGAGAAACTTAATTTTTCGCCCGAAAATGAAAAAAAACGAAAGGGGTAACACTGTCGTTTTTTTTTTCGGGTCGAAATTTGAATTTTGATATCTCAGCTCTGGAAGGGTCTAGAGCCTCCATTTTTGCACTCAGGTCAAAGTCTCACAGCCCTCTATCATAATCCAGAGTTTTGAGAAGATTGGAGAAACTTAATTTTTCGCCCAAAAATGAAAAAAAACGAAAGGGGTAACACTGTCGTTTTTTTTTCGGGTCGAAATTTTGAATTTTGATATCTCAGCTCTGGAAGGGTCTAGAGCCTCCATTTTTGCACTCAGGTGAAAGTCTCATGGCCCTCTATCAGAATCCAGAGTTTTGAGAAGATTGGAGAAACTTAATTTTTTGCCCAAAAACGAAAAAACGAAAGGGGTAACACTGTCGTTTTTTTTTCGGGTCGAAATTTTGAATTTTGATATCTCAGCTCTGGAAGGGTCTAGAGCCTCCATTTTTGCACTCAGGTCAAAGTCTCACAGCCCTCTATCATAATCCAGAGTTTTGAGAAGATTGGAGAAACTTAATTTTTCACCCGAAAATGAAAAAAAACGAAAGGGGTAACACTGTCGTTTTTTTTTTTTCGGGTCAAAATTTTGAATTTTGATATCTCAGCTCTGGAAGGGTCTAGAGCCTCCATTTTTGCACTCAGGTCAAAGTCTCACATCCTCTATCATAATCCAGAGTTTTGAGAAGATTGGAGAAACTTAATTTTTGCCCAAAAACGAAAAAACGAAAGGGGTAACACTGTCGTTTTTTTTTCGGGTCAAATTTTGAATTTTGATATCTCAGCTCTGGAAGGGTCTAGAGCCTCCTTTTTGCACTCAGGTCAAAGTCTCACAGCCCTCTATCATAATCCAGAGTTTTGAGAAGATTGGAGAAACTTAATTTTTCGCCCAAAAAGAAAAAAAAACGAAAGGGGTAACACTGTCGTTTTTTTTTCGGGTCGAAATTTTGAATTTTGATATCTCAGCTCTGGAAGGGTCTAGAGCCTCCATTTTTGCACTCAGGTCAAAGTCTCACAGCCCTCTATCATAATCCAGAGTTTTGAGAAGATTGGAGAAACTTAATTTTTCGCCCAAAATGAAAAAAAACGAAAGGGGTAACACTGTCGTTTTTTTTTCGGGTCAAAATTTTGAATTTTGATATCTCAGCTCTGGAAGGGTCTAGAGCCTCCTTTTTTGCACTCAGGTCAAAGTCTCACAGCCCTCTATCATAATCCAGAGTTTTGAGAAGATTGGAGAAACTTAATTTTTCGCCCGAAAATGAAAAAAACGAAAGGGGTAACACTGTCGTTTTTTTTTCGGGTCGAAATTTTGAATTTTGATATCTCAGCTCTGGAAGGGTCTAGAGCCTCCATTTTTGCACTCAGGTCAAAGTCTCACAGCCCTCTATCATAATCCAGAGTTTTGAGAAGATTGGAGAAACTTAATTTTTCACCCGAAAATGAAAAAAAACAAAAGGGGTAACACTGTCGTTTTTTTTTCGGGTCAAAATTTTGAATTTTGATATCTCAGCTCTGGAAGGGTCTAGAGCCTCCATTTTTGCACCCAGGTCAAAGTCTCACAGCCCTCTATCATAATCCAGAGTTTTGAGAAGATTGGAGAAACTTAATTTTTTGCCCAAAAATGAAAAAAAACGAAAGGGGTAACACTGTCGTTTTTTTTTTTCGGGTCGAAATTCAGGTCAAAGTCTCACAGCCCTCTATCATAATCCAGAGTTTTGAGCAGATTGGAGAAACTTAATTTTTCGCCCAAAAATGAAAAAAAAAAACGAAAGGGGTAACACTGTTGTTTTTTTTTTTCGGGGCGAAATTTTGAATGTTGATATCTCAGCTCTGGAAGGGTCTAGAGCCTCCATTTTTGCACTCAGGTGAAAGTCTCACGGTCATCTATCAGAATCCAGAGTTTTGAGAAGATTGGAGAAACTTAATTTTTTGCCCAAAAACGAAAAAAAAAAACGAAAGGGGTAACACTGTCGTTTTTTTTTTCGGGTCGAAATTTTGAAATCTCAGCTCTGGAAGGGTCTAGAGCCTAAATTTTTGCACTCAGGTCTAAGTCTCATGGCCCTCTATCAGAATCCAGAGTTTCAAGAAGATCAGAGAAACTCAAAATTTCGACCCGAAAAAAAAAACGACTGTGTTTTTGTGCGAAAAAAAAATAAGTTTCTCCAATCTTCTTGAAACTCTGGATTCTGATAGAGGGCCATGAGACTTAGACCTGAGTGCAAAAATGGAGGCTCTAGACCCTTCCAGAGCTGAGATATTGAGATCTCACGTAGCATTTATGCCATTATAAATATCTCAATATCTCAGCTCTGGAAAGGTCTAGAGCCTCCATTTTTGCACTCAAGTCTAAGTCTCATGACCCTCTATCAGAATCCAGAGTTTCAAGAAGTTTGGAGAAACTTATTTTTTCACACCAAAAAAAAAACGAAAGGGGTACCACTGTCGGTTTTTTTTTTTGGGTTCAAATTTTGAGTTTCTCTGATGTTCTGATAGAGGGCCATGGGACTTAGACTTGAGTGCAAAAATGGAGAGCCTTCCAGAGCTGAGATATTCAAAATTTCGACCCAAAAAAACGACAGTGGTACCCCTTTCGTTTTTTTTGGTTTTTTTTTTTTGTGCTTGTTGTCAAACGTGTAATATCAACTCTTACTGAATTTAGCCAAGACTTTAAGGCAAAAAAACATTTCTTATAAGATTGAAAAAGAAGCACACCTGAAGCAGCTCACTAAGGTTTGGAACAGAGCCGGTGTGTCTCAAGTTTGTTTAAAGATCAGTGATTCCGTGATATTTACTGTGTTTGACATTCCACCTATTTAGCATGTGGTTCAGTTGTCATTTTGAGAGGAAATCACCCAGCCTTATCATCTTGGTCAGTATGATGCCAGAATACATGGAACATTTAGGCACATATTCTGCATACATACCAGTGGTTTGATGTAAGTGAGACAAAATATATCCACTAATTAATTTGGAATGGGGGATTACAGAAACCAAAAGTTAAAGTTTAGTTTAGGCTGTAGTTGAACACTGTTGAAAGCTGGCTTGGAGTTTCGATGCCGTGCAATATTACTTGGACACTGTCCTATAATAAAAAGTGTTTGAATGTTGTTCAGTGGCTTTTCTTTTTTAAACTATTAAATTATAATTTTAGCGTCAACCCTCTTTTTAAGTAGCTTTTCATGTATTGAACACTTTGTACAGGGCTTCCTGTTGCTGAGGTGCCCTGACCCCAGACTTAATATTGTAAATGTGAGATGTGACATTGTTTACAGTGGTTGTGCTGTCACACAGAGGACGGGCTGAACGATGTTTTAATAATGTGTTTCAGAGATCAGTCAATAAAAATAAAAAAAACTGCAGATTTGACAGTGTTTGTATTTCTTTGCACAGTAGCAAAAGTTAAAGTATTTTAATGACACATGAAATGGTACAGGACTTTTACAAAAATAGAATTATAATAATTCAATATTTTGAACAGAGTTACAGGAAATGTTTGGATATGTATTCACACTGATAAATGTGTAATAACTTGTCCATTTTGGCTTATTTGCTGTGTTCTGGACTCTGACATAAAGTGCATTAAACTTAAGTTCACACTTTGCATAATTGATTTTTTTCGTCCATAAGGTTAAATACACTTCCGATTTTTATAGAATGTGAAACGTTAACCATGAAATATATATTTTAATCGAAATCTTTTAATTCACTTAAATTTTAAAAAGTTTCAGTTTGAATATTTCTTGAACATATACTACATTGGTCATTCTGGTACTTTTGAGATGATTTGTATTTAACAGTTGGCAGTTACCGTTTACTACACTAATATTTAACTATTCGAAAAAAAACTTGCATAAAAAGACAAGTGTTTTGAAATAAAATAATCAGACTATGCTTAGTCTATCAATCACATTTAAATGTGGAAATTATAAAAATGCACAAGCAAAACTCCAGTAGACAGAAACTGCTAGCTGTTAAGATAGCTAGCCTCTGCAAAATAAATAAATAAATAGCTGAGACTGGAATGATTGTTCAGTTATATACAAACAGCTGCTTCCCTGAATACAACATACTTAAACCTGCCAAAACCAGTTGTAAAAGACTTATTGCACAGTTAGTACCAGTTAGGCACACAGATGGCAACAAACTAACCGATATTGTCCCAAGCAGACACTCGCTTGGGATAACGGGAGAAAAACATTCTCTAAGTGCTATTTATATAATGAAGATCTAAATAAATACTCTGCATCTGTTCAGAAGATGAACATACAAATTGTGATTTGGGCAAACGACTCCATACATAAAAAACAAATGATCCAGTAACCATTGCGTTTGGCCCGATTCATTGCAAAGCTAATGCATTTGAGGAAGCAAAGACATTAAAGACATGTCGTTTATCCAGATTTTGGCTTGTTGGCACAGATCAGTCATGTGACAAATGCCCAAGCAGCAGTTCAAGTCTCTCAACCAATCAGCTGAAGTTGGTCTTGCGAAGGTGCCTGTTGGGAATTTCAATTGCACTGACCTGGAGTGGCCAAGAGCCGCCCATGATGCCTGCCTGAATGGCCACCCCGGTCACCACGGCCAGGTCAGGGTCCACGGAGGTGTTCGGGTCCTTCCCAAAGTACTGACTGATGAGCTGTCTAATGCGGGGGATCCTCGTAGATCCTCCGACCAGGACAATCTCGTCCACCTCTTCTTTCTCTAGATGGCCCTCTATGAGGACGGTCTCAATGGGTGTCAGAATCTTCTGGAAGAGATCCGCATTGAGCTCCTCGAAGAGTTCCCGCGTCAGCTTCTCCTGAAATAGGACGTTTTCCTCTCGCGCTCCGTTCTCTCCGGTTGTCTGCAGGTGCAGAGGAACTCGGAGATGAACTTGAGAGTCCTGGGTGAGGTTGAGTTTGGCGGCCTCGACAGCCTGTCGGAGAAGGTGGATGTCTTCTTTAAGAGTAGGGGGCACGCCGTACTGCTGCCGCACTCGCTCCATGGAGAACTGCAACAAACGCTGGGTGAAGTCCTGCCCTCCAAGCTTGTTATTACCTATGGAGATAAAGACATGTGTTACTCCCGTGCTGAAACAGGATGAGGCTTGTGCACCTGATGTGGTATCATTTCCATGCGTGTTAAATGTCAGTGAGGTTTCAGTGAGAGTATTACCCAAAACCTTGCAACCAACATACCCATTGAGGTCAAACCACTGAGCCTGGGGAAAAATGTGTGGGCCCATTTAAAAATACATCCATGACCAAGGTACCATATTCTAGACAATGAATTTCAATGATTTTCCAGTCATTTGTGATGACCAGAAGAGTATTGAAATAAATATATATATATAGTGGAACTGAGCAGAACTAGAAAAAAACTTGATTAGAAATTTTCATGATATTTAAATTAAATTCTGACATTAAGTACAATTTAATTAAATACAAAGTAAAAAGCAATATTCAATACACCCAACATGAGAAGTTCTATAGAGCTGGTAATTCAATTTTGCAATGAATGTGAACATATGTTGTCTGTGAATTTTTTATATAATTTGTCATGTAAAGAATGCTACAATTTAGCTGGTAGAATTTTTATACGGTTAGACTTTGTGTGAGAACACTTTGTGGACTACAACTCTTCCTGCTTTCGACGCATTTGATATACCACCACTAGCACACGGATCCCGCTAATTTGTGGGAAAATGTCTTATGCGGTCATTGCGGTGACATCACATATGCGACGTGTAGTCTTTCTTGTTATGTCTATTCCACAACTGCTAGCAAAGAATCCTACAATATACTGTCAAACTCGTTACATGAGAAATTACATTAAAAAAATTCACAGACAACATTTGTTCACATTCATGGCACAATTCAAACAGGATCAGAAAATAATTATTTTCTCTCATTCACTAGCATTGACGCTTTTTGAACCTAGAGGTCCACTTGGAGTTTTACGGATGGGCGGGACTTACCAGCTCTATAGAACAAACAGTTTTCAGTAGAAAGTGTTTTTAGTGGTATGTGTCGCCCCGCTCAAATAAATAGATTCCACCATGAAGAAATGACATGGTGTTTCACTAAACGTCAGAGACAATCCTAACACTCATTGGCTGCCATCTATGTAGATACGCTAGTCATGAAGAGTAAAAAAAAATAAAAAATAAAATTTTTAAGAAACGGTACGAGTAAAAATGTTTAATTATTATGTACGTCATATATAATTAGTCTGAAAAAATGGCAGACGGGCTGAATGAAAATGCAAATTCACAGTTTGGCAATAGGTGGAGATTATGGAAAAGCTTATAAACTACTGTATTATTAGGTATTATACAGTGGTAGGATGAAAAGAAAATACCATGGAAAGTTTTCTGAGACCGTTCTTTTCACACATACATTCATATAACACTCAAACCCAACAACAAACAAAAGTCCTCACGTGTATAATTAGTAATTAAATGAATTGTGAAGTATGGTCTAAGTGCGAAAATTACTTAAGTGTTACATTGAAACATTGAAGTTATAATTAAGCTTCCCCCAAGGTCCAGTCACAATAGGCCAGGTGTGTTTGCCCCCTAAGGACAGCCCTGGCCTGTTGACAATTATATACAACTATACATACACATTACACAGTTAAGCAGTAGGGCTGGGTATTGAGACAAATTTCACAATTCGATTCGATTTCGATTCACAAGCTTTCAATTCGATTCGATTACGATTCGATTCAATATCGATTGTTTTGGATATCAGTTACAATAAATGCCAATTTTTCTCATCGTTTAAATTACACTTTTATTTATTTTTATAATAAGAAGATTATATGAAATATAAACATTTAAATGGTGGCTGTCATAAAAATTTGCCAGATTTATTTAAATATGAAGGTAATAATGAATGAATCACTTAAATTACACTTTTATTTATTTTTATAATAAGGAGATTATATGAAATATAAACATTTAAATGTCATAAAAACTTGCCAGATTTATTAAATATTGAAGAACTTTAAGATTATAATGCATATGTAATATAGTGTATATATAATTAGCAAAATGCTCCTCTCTGGAGTTGTTTTTTTCTATCTGACTAACGAGTTGATGTGGGTCTTCTGAGGTAAATATGACGATACATGACAAGACATTGATTACAAGCTGTTTAACTGACGACATGATACGGATTTCGATAAGTTGTACTCTATCTTTTAACACACTTTCAGATGCTCCTTCATGTTTATTTTGCGCTGTGACTGGTATTATTAACCCGGAAGAGAGATCAGCGATCTCACGCCACAGCGAAAAAACTCTATTTATGTTTTTGAATTTCTAAAGGAAATGGACGTAATTTGGAAATTGAGACTTTGTTTCATATCAATAGTAACAAAGGACAAAGATTATTGCGATTTTTTGAATGCGCTCAGCCGCGATAGAATGTCCCATTCATTCAAATGAAACAGGATGACTAATCGATTCTTGAGACTTAAGAATCGATATCGGTTCATAAAAATGAGAATCGATTATTATCGAGAAATCGATATTTATTACCCAGCCCTATTAAGCAGGTAACAAAGTAATACTATCCATTAATAACCACAAATATACTGTACATCCATCACAGTAAAATCTCTGTGCTGAGACATTTATAATGTCTATCACAATCAGACTCACCTGCCATTGCTCTGGTGAGGAACATGCCACCCTGCTTATTGAGAAGTGACACATCTAGTGTTCCTCCTCCAAGATCCACCACTAGCACATTAAACACTTCTGCTTTATGCAGTCCATAGGCCATCGCTGCCGCCGTGGGCTCGTTGATCACCCGCAGAATGTCCAGCCCTGGATAAAAGAAGAGATGAACAGTGATTGATCATTTTATTTAACTAATGACCGTCGAACAGAACATTATCAACAGGCTAATTTCAATCATTTCAATAGAAAGACCAAACTAAACGGTCACTGTCACACAAGCTGTGGTGACATTAGGGGAATTTCAGCCAAATTTTGGGTCGATATTCTCACGACCACTATTTGAAATAACTCGCTGTACGGAATGGATATACATTATACAACTAAATAAAATTTCTCCAGTTAGTGCAAAAAAGGTCTATTATCAATAGCTTCGAGATGTATGGAAGAAATTGGAGAACAATATTAAATGTGACCACACCTGAAAGGGTCATGAAACCCTAAAACACAGTTTTTGAGATGTAAAAGGCCCCCTGAAATCAAAACATACATTTTGTAGTTTTTAGTGTGAGTGGGTCAGTGACGTGCCGCACTGATTTGCACTTCCAGGAGCAATACATATTATATAATAATATAAAATAGGTTTAAAATTATATACATGTTTTAATCTCACATCATCTGTCCTCCTCACTGTTCTTAATTGTGTGAAATTTCAAAAATAGGTAATTTTTAGACTATTAATGTGGTCAAATGTCATACGGACAAACGGAATTCACTTTAAGTTATTTAAGACAATTGTATTTAAAATTATTAAAAATGTTTAAAAATGATAAAAATTTTCATTTGGCATATTTTTTCAAGTCTTAAGATAAGCATATTAAAGTATCAGTAAGATAGTCCTTTCAGAAATGTCATTTGTATCTAAAACAAATTGTTCCGCAAAAACACATTTTCCCTATGTCATACGGTAAAACAAAGTTTAGAAGCCATTTTGGAACTGGATATTAATGACTTAAGTCATGTGAAATATGATGACATTACTCAGAGGACCCCTGAAGACCAGCCAAGTTGAAGGCAAGTTTAAGATTTTGCTCCTACATTTGGGGTAATTTCACCTTTTCCAAGTGAGTTACATGTGTCACAGATTTGGGTGTCATATGGTCAAACGTCAAAAAATGGTTTAAAACATTTAAAATTTGAAAAAATATTTATTTACAGGTGAAATATAAAGTTTAAAAGTCAAGGTAAAGGGTAAAGATGGAAGGAGGTGGCCAAGCAACTGCCTGTTATAAATGACACAGCACAAAATTGTCATAAGGGCAAACAAAAAATGTCATACAGACAAACGGTTTTACCGCATGACATGTTGTTATACCATATAACACAGAGCATTTAACTGTTATTTCTTAATAGTTATATAACATATATAGTTTGTATGACTACTATGAATTAATATTAACATATATAATATATTTCTGCCTATTTTAAGCATTTTTTCACATTATTACAGATGCCTCTTTCTAGTAAGGAGAGGGGTGCACATTTCTGTGCAAAGCTAAGGGCAGATCCTGCAGCTAGAGAGGAGAACCTAGCCAAGAGGAGGGAAAGGGTATATGATGTGAGAGTATATGATGCCAGTAATGTTAGGATGTGCCAGTTTAGTCAGTATAGGCAGTATCTTATCTATAGGCCTGAGTTGAAGTCAGCATCACAATGTTTCTGGAAAGTGGCTTTATATACAGTGGGGCCAAAAAGTATTTAGTCAGCCACTGATTGTGCAAGTTCTCCAACTTAGAATGTTGAGAGAGGTCTGTAATTTTCATCATAGGAACACTTCAAATATGAGAGACAAAGTAAACACTGTAAACACCAGCTACAGTGTGTGCAAACCTGGTGAAGACTTACAGGAAACGTTTGACCTCTGTCATTGCCAACAAAGGTTATGTTACAAAGTATTGAGTTGAACTTTTGTTATTGACCAAATACTTATTTTCCACCATAATTTACAAATAAATTCTTTAAAAATCCTAATGTGATTTCCTGGATTTTTTTTTTCTCATTTTGTCTCTCATAGTTGAAGTGTACCTATGATGAAAATAACAGACCTCTCTCATTATTCTAAGTTGGAGAACTTGCACAATCAGTGGCTTACTAAATACTTTTTGGCCCCACTGTAGATATATTATTCACGTGTGTGTGTGTGTGTGTGTGTGTGTGTGTGTGTGTGTGTGTGTGTGTGTGTGTGTGTGTGTGTGTATCTCACTGTTGTAAATCTAACTGATATTGTCATGTTTTACATATAGGACGTCCCATGTGTTCCTTGTACTGAAAGAGAGTTGAGTTGACTAAAAGAAATGTTCATGTGTTGGGAAATATATTCTACTGTTAAAAAAAAGTTCACTTGAGATGCCTGTTTCTTTGAAATCATTTTGAATTGGCCTACATCAATTTATTACATTAAAAATGCAATGAAACATTGAAATTGTACTATGTCATACGGTAAAACAAAATATGTCATATGGTAAAACATTGAATTTTAAAAGAAATAAAAATAGATACTTTGTTTACAAGGTTCATGAAAATAATGGAGGAGAGCTAGTATGATATACACATATATATAACTTCAAGGCATTTTTGACTAATTTCTTGCAAAAAAATAGAACAAATGTCCATAGATGACATGCTGTGGTTGTAAAAAACAAAATATCTAGTATTTGTGGTGTAGGTGGTTATATTTTGCAACTTGTTGTATAATACTTACAGATCAACTATTACATTCATGGTTGTTTTTAACTGTGTCATGAATATTAAATTTAATTTATTCCTAAAAATCACTTCGTTTTACCGTATGACATTTTCAAGGACTGTATACAAAGAAACACATTAAAATGTCATATATTGTTATTTTTTATAAAAGGCACTAATAAAAACAAAAAATATACACATAGATGTACACAAAAAATGCTATATTTACTTTGTCCTTTAATTTTTATTTTTTTACCGTTTTGAAATTCTAAAACGTCACTGACCCGAGTATGTTGGGATTAAGGTTATGAATAAGCTGGTGTGTTACAAACCAATGACAAAATCCACATTTAGGAGATATATGCATTCAAAACATACAGTCCCTCACTTTCCGCTAAAATGGATCATGGATTTATGACCTCACAGCGGACTTTAGCTTCTCGACACATCTTCTGTCCAATCAAATGCTCTCTAGAATGTAAAGCATCCCGCCCCCTACGGTATAAATACTACCAGGTCAAAGCGACAGTTTGTTGACACTCACACGTCGCAGAGCAATATGGGTTTTTGCCAGGGTCGATATTCTCACGACCACTATTTGAAATAACTCACTGTACGGATATACACATTATACAACTAAATAAAATATCTCCAGTTAGTTAACTAGCAGGGCGTTTATTTAGTTTCTTTTGTCAAATAAGCGCTGAAATTCACCGGACACATTCCAGGATAGACATGGTGTCTGGACACATTCCAGCACGGAAACATTTCGGCACAGACACGGTGTCCAGACTAGGGGTGTGCACTATTAGAATTTTCGATCTGTAATTATTATTCGAAAAATAAAGTATATTTAGAATTTTACTACGTTGCTTTGCTGGCCATAAATGCAGTGAATCCATGAAAAATCCCAAGCACTAACTCACAGTTATAATAAAATGCACTAGGTGGTGCTGTGGAGTGTTAACAAGTTGTGTGTATTTGATGACATAATGTTGTCGTCTGCCTTGCGAAGTTTGGAATTACTTGAAATTGATCTTACTAAAGGGAATTACTTTTGATCAAATTAATTAATTAATCGGTGTTATAATATCATCACCACAATAAGAAATCACATGAAATCCAAACAGTCGAATGAGGAAAGACAGCTGTCCATCACTGCATCACGACTGCAGGTAAACGCAGCTGGACCCCGCATGATTCGAGATAACTTATGACATATACTTCCTTTAAGTTTTGTTGAGGGAGACCGATTTAAGAACAGGAAACGCAAAGTGCTGTTAGAAACTTCGAACACCGTTATCTTTGTGTCTCTGAAACGTGCCTCTAAGTGTCACTCGAGCATAAATTGCTGGCGGCGCGGCGCCCCTGCATGTGGATATTGTTGTTTTTCTCAATATAAGTGTGAATCAATATAAACACGATAAATATATGCTGACTCGAGTGCGTGTACGTTCTGTACGATATAATATATTTAGCAACAAGAGAACGCTCATATTTTAATATTCATTACTCTGTAGAATGAGAGTGTTTTAGGTCTGTGTTTTATTGATTAATTTCTCCCCTCTTCCACCATCTACACTCCCACTTTTCCACACCCATTTCTTGAGTCTTTCCGCTCTGAGGTGTGAAGGACAAGACTAAAACATGGAAAGGTTTCATGACACTGTAAGAAGCGAGTAGTAAACTGACCAGCTAGGTTAGCAGCTCTGATGGTGTAGTTCCTTTGCCTCTCATCAAACTCTGCCGGTACTGATATGACGGCTTTATTAATAGGAACTCCCAGTTGCTTCTCCGCCATCTTTCTCATTTTGAGGAGGAGACGGGATCCGATGAATTCAGGAGTAACTGTAAAGGTGCTGTTTGTAGAGACCAAGAATTCTGCACTCCCATTGTTGAATATCACCTGTAAAAAAGTAAAAAGAAAATGTCAGAGAGTGACAAATGTAAGAGTGATGAATGAAATGTATGAAATGTGTACCTTAAACGGGTATCGTGCACTCTCTCTCTCTAAACTCTCTTGGTCAAAAATCTTCCCTATAAATCTCTTGGCATCGTAGATTGTGTTTTGAGGATTCGTGTCAGTCAATTCCTGGGCCTCATGTCCAGAAAAGACGCCGGTAGGGGTGAACGACACCACACTCGGGATGCTTTTGCGACCTTTGTCATCTTCAATAACCTCAATATCGCCTGTGCCGGGGTGAAACACTCCCACTGAGCAGAACGTGGTCCCAAGATCTAACCCAATGACCCTGGGCTTTGGAGGAGGCAGGTATTGCTGTCCCAGATATCCTGCTAGGAATAAAGCCAGGATGACAGAACCTGTAGAGACATACAAATATATATGAATGGTGAAAAGGACAGAATGGTGAAATCAGGCAATGCACTCCCTTACAAAAACTTATTGTGGTGGTACAGTATCAGTATCAGATGGCAATAGCATGATTATTTTGTTTTACCAAACTAGCAAGTTAAACTATTAATTAGACTACCATGTATGCCGTTCATAAGCATTTCAAAGGATAATATGATAACTTAAATGTCCAAAAACATGGTATTTATAACACATAACAAAATATATAACATGGAAAAGACCACGATGACGTTTGGTAGGGTGCCTACAAAAAAATATTGATAACGTTAGGCACCCTACCAAAATATTGATAGGCACACTAAAGCCCAAAATGCTGTCTAGGTTTTGTGACACATCCGCTGCAACAACTGTCATTTAAAGAACGAAAGCCAGCTGTAACGTTATCTATAGCTACACTGCGTATAAAATACGCTTATGTTTGAGTCTGACTGCTTTGTCTGAGGCTAGACAAGATAACTAACTGTCTGATTTGGTTGAAATAAATCCAGTTATCCACGTAACGTTACAGTCAGTTGTTATTTGGGAATGTCATGCCAGATGCGTCAGTTCGGTTTCTAGCTAACGGCTAACATAACTTACACACAAAGGTTCTTTCGGTTAAATTTGACATGTATCTTGCCGGGTAACTTACATTAGTTCAAATGAACACTCACCTATTATGGACATTTCTCCCGCCATGTCTTCAACACAATATGCTATGGATAATGACTGTACATGAGATGTTCATTCAGTTTCTGCGCCGACAGTACGAACACATACACGTCAACCTAATACGAGCTGTTGGGCTTTTGGGAGTTGTAGTTCTATCCATCAGCCTCATAGTTACAAAGTGAGGGGAATTGTCTATTCTGTAAACTACATTTCCCAAAATGGACTATGGTTCGACCAGCGTCTAAGGAAGTCAGTGCGTTTAATTATAAATAGAAAGAAATAAGAAAAAAAGTGCGTTTTTAAATATGCATGGTACAAACAAACAAATAATGGTTATAATAATAATATTCACAACAACAATAATAATAATACATTTAAATCAAATCTCAAAATTAAGTTAAAATATTACATTTTTGGCAAACCTCCATTTTTCAAAAAGAGTAGGCTAGTATTATTAATCAAATAAAAATATTTTTCCACTATATCATAATGTGTATCAAGTAAAATGTATAAATGTGGTCCCAAACTTACATATTTCCTGCTACAAGATCGTATTAAAATTGATGATATGGAAAGATTGATAATTTTTTTTTAAAAAATGACTTGCCACAGTGCCCTGTCATTCAAATTATGACACACTGTTGCATTAATATAATGAAATATATATATATATATATATATACGATCTTTGTGCCTGTCCCATTCTCAGTTTTTACATTTTCTTTTTCATTTTCCAAAAATAAGCATCCAATAATCCCAGTAACGTTAGCCTAAATATTAGACAGCAGCCCAGAGAGGGGAGTTGCATATTATGGAAAGTGCTTTGAAACCAAACCTCCTTTTACAGTAAAGCACAGGACTAGTCATCAGTATCCAAACACCCACAATAGTTATTTTAAGAAACAAATAGTTAATTTTAGCAACATCAAAGTTTGCCTATTCCAAAATTAGAAACAAGAGAAAGTTGCAGAATAAATAATTTATTTTTTATCATTTTATAATATTACAGTTGTATATACAAATCAGTCATGATAAACATTTGAAAAAGCTCCTCACACACAAGTATGGTGCATGGCAAGAAAGTTCAAATGGCATCTACATTGAACAGAAAAAGGTTACATCAACACAAAGCTGAACAAAAATGTGTAAATACAAAGCACAAGTATCTAAATGAAAGACTAACACACATTCTAACAAAAGAAAACATAGTTTTGTGTCTGTTTGTAGCATTACCAATAACTGTATCAGTATAGAGACATTAGTTAATCACTAGTGAGTGCCTCTCAACTATCAGGACACTCTGCTGGAATAAAACAACCCGAGTCTCTAGGACAGTCATTATCTTTGTCTTCCTCTTCATCGCCCTTCATCTCTCCCTCTCCATCTTCTGTAGGTCAAAGCACAGAAAGGTTAAATCTCTCATACAAACTCCTGCTCGTTAATTTAATCTCTGCCAATCAAATCAGGTTTGCACAAAAACCCAAATGAAATTAATGTTAATTAAATGGCAGTATGTCTTCCTGGTTATTATCCCACACACTCATATCAGCCAGAGCGGCCCAACCATGTGCCACCTGCTCACACAGTGA
The DNA here is from genome assembly GCF_016745375.1 of Pimephales promelas. The sequence continues at coordinate 979,992 of NW_024121113.1, forward strand.
GCCCACATCCAAACAGCAATTAATCCTGGAAAGGTCTGTTCCTGACCGCACAGAGCACCATGGATTAAATTAAAACAGATAAGGTTGTGACATTCAATATTACAGGACTAATGTTTCAAAAAGGCAGAATTTCATCCAAACACAAAAATAGACGATGCAAAGATAGCAGAATCTGTGCCCTTCCTGAGGCTTGCTGACAAAATGTTTCCTGAGATGGACACAGAGAAAACCAAAATATGGTTTTGCCCACAACTGTCAATCAAATTGGTTGTATTGACACAACTTACTGCTTGTGACATAGAGGCAGTCTGACGCAGCAAGCAACTTGTGTCTGTGTTCTGGATCAGTCACATTCAGCTCAATCAAATGCCTCTCTTTCAGATGTTTGAGGTCATCTACTGTCTGGTAGCCATTCAAGAGTAGCGAAGATGCATATTCCTGTGACAAAAGAGATTTTAAACTTTAAAACGTTGCAATACAGCTATAAACGCATCATGGAAATATATCAAATGCATTACATTACATCTGGCCAAAAGAAGTGTGAGACACAATAGAAACATACTGTATGAGCAGGCATTTTAAAATCATTCTTTATGGGAGCTGAGCGATTTTTTTTTTTAGGATTGATTTAAAGTGTTGTGTACAAAGGGTGAGAGTCGCAAAATGTTTTGAATATACGCATCCAAAAAAAATTGTGATTCAAGTTAAAACAAAATACTTTGAAATACAAAATACAAAATGAAAATGCTGCCCTCAATTTGTTACAAACCTACAAGTTTCTTTCTTCTGCTGAACACAAAGGAAGATATTTTGAAGGGCACCATTGACTTCCATATATGGAGAAAAAAAAATACTAGTCAACTGTTTGGTTACAAACATTCTTCCTTTGTGTTCAGTATAACAAAGAAGTTTATACCGGTTTGGAACAACCTGATGGTGAGTAAATTAGGGCAGCGTTTTCATTTTTTTGGGTGAACCATCCCTTTAAGCTTCCCCCTCGGTCTGTTCAAGATAGGCCTTGATGTTTCTATGTGTGTTCATGTGTATGTATGTCCTGTCTGGTTATACCTCTAAATGCAGTCTCTCTAATAACTCCAGAAGTGTATTTGGTCGTGGATTCTTGCATATTTTCACAGGTCTTATTTCCGGGGCCTCAGCCTCTTCCTCCTTCTCTTTCTCCGGCAAAACATCCACATAAATAAACTTGAAATTTCCCACTTTATTATTGAGCATTCCAGTCCATATGCCCATAGGTGGTTTACTTATGATGCTGATGATGTCTCCCACCTAAAAAAGACCGCCGACATCATTAACTTCCTGTTGGCAATTTATGTTTTAAATTTGTGCTGATTGATTCAGCTCACCTTCAGTTTGAGTGAGTCTGTGTCATATGGGCTGGGGACAAAGTCTGTATGAACTTTTGCTCGTCCACAGAACTGTCCCGTGTAGGGCATTTCCTCCTCCAGTTTCAGGCTGTCTCTGTTACTGGATACATCTGAATTGCTGGTCACACCACCTGAGCCAATAAATATATAAACAATAAGAGTATGATTACAATGTCAAAACACTTTGTAATTCAGTCACGTGTGTGCAGATACTTACTGGACGAGCTCTGTCCACTGTAGAGACTTTCTAATGAGTTGCTGGTGCGGTCTGAGCTCTTCTCTGCTGGAGTTCCATTCTCTGTTTCTCCTTCAGTGTCATCACCCTGCACCAATCAAAATATCAGTCTGGATATTCCTATCAACTATTCTGCGAATTTAATGAAAGGGATGACTGGGGTAGTTTGGCTACATGGGTTAGTTTTTTTTGGAGGGGGTTTATAATTTTTGAGTACATTTCTGGGTAATAAGGTACTTAAAAATGTTTGTAAAAAATAAAGTTTTAAATATATTAAAAAAAGTTAAAAAGAAATGGAAAAACAGTTCTATGTTCTTAGAAGAAAAGGTTCTATATAGAACCTTAAAAGGTTCTATCAGCGCTCCGTATTTGGAACCCCTAAAAGTTTCTACACTCTTAAAAAAAGGGTTCCTCTGGGTTCTATATAGAACCCTAGGGTTCCATACTTGGCCAATAGAACCTTTTACAAAAAAAAATGGTTCTATATACCAATTTGGAGTTCCATATATGAATGGGGATGGAACCACTTCTGGTTCTAAATAGAACAATTTCTTCCAAGAGTGTATATAAGACTTATAAGCCTTATAAGATGAGATAATAATAACAATGAGGCAAATGAGGGGGATAATACATCTTTATACATTTAAATGCATCATATGGTTGAACAAACTGCTGATATTTTGGAAAATGAAAAACAGAGTTGCCTAATCAGTGTCAGTAATTATATGAGGAACTTGCATTGTGACTCACCATGTCCTCAGAGTAGGATTTGACGTGTTTCTTGCCCATCCTTTTACGCATTGTCATCGAGATGGCCTTCATCTTTTTTCCTAGACTTCCTGGTTTCTCACAGTTCTCTGCTGTCGATTCACCCTCTGCCTGTTTTGTACACAAATAAACACAATATGTTTTATTAATCCATCTGTATACAAGTAAGTCTGACCAGTGGCCAATTAGTCAATCGTAACTGATTGTTTTGCAGTTAAGGGTATAGTGAGAAGTATCTTGTGAGGAGGAAACATAGCATCATAATGGGGAATAAACTCTTTAAGAGCAGATTAAAGTGTTTTATTCATCCAAATTATTCTTACCTCAGGTGTTCCATTTTCCTCAAGTCTGGAAGGGGAGTGTTGATTTCTGAACGTGTCAAATCTCCCAAAACTGGTGGATCGCTGTGTCAGGTAAATAAAACAGAGCAGAAAATTATATCAATAAGTTATAACAACATATGTTTTTACATTGCTTTAACTTTTTAAATTAAGTTAAGCAATTTTCAACATTTTTTTGTATGTTGAATAATATAATTATACAATATATAATATTAGCATATTTTTTTTAAATCAGTTTAATATAATTTAAGTTGAAATGACATAAACATCCAAGCTGATTGTACTTAAAAACATTTTTACAGTGATTAGATATAACATCAAAAAACATATATGTACATTCTTTCGTATAAAACAAAAATGGTCATTATCATGCACTTTAGGTCATTAAAACATCACTTGACATGCTTGCGCTTGATCATTTATATGTAATGTTTTCAATTTGATAAAAGCACTGATATATTCCTAATCCGCTCTGTACCTGTCATCTCTTTCACAGGAAAACGACAAATAATTATCTAAATTAAAAATCCATGTAATCTCATACAAATAGCAAACTGAGTTAACATTAGATCCGACATAGATGAAGCCATTCATACTTGTTCAGTAATGTTATGTGGTGACAAGATTGTTTTGTTTTTTTCCTACTGGGCACTGAATATGATATCCTTCATATGATTACCATTGTTAAGATACATTAATAAAACCTACCTTAGGTTTAAGACTTTTTGGTTTGTCTGATGCATTTGAAGCAGCCCGTTGAAGCATCGCCTTGATGTGCGTTCAGTTTTTTCTTAAAATGAAACTCTATTCTGAAACTAGCGGTTTTACTTCTCTCAGCTCCACAAGTGTATAAATTGCAATGCCTCAGTAGAACAACCGAGCACGAGAACTTCCTTAAAGCACACAGGATGTGAGCCAATGCGTGTTCGGTCTATTATCAAGGCATCAGTTTAACAGGGGAAAAACACTGAATGCTTGAGTCTGCATTTTGTGGTTTACCACTTCGAGAGTCATTTCGAGTAACACAAATTCTTAAGTGTACGCACAGAAAAAAAAAAAAAAAGAATTTCCATAGAGGTGCTTTTTATAATCAAACCCTCCTTGCATCATATCGATTTCATAAAGCCCTCAGATTGTAGAATAAATGCAAGAATCTGTGCTTCTACTGTCTTTTATGTTGATTGTCACGTTCATTATTTCACATTATACACTCTAAAAAATGCTGGGTTGTTTTAACCCAATTTTGGGTAAAATATGGACAAACCCAGTCATTGGGTTACATTTTTAAATTACATTTTTAGCCCAATGTGCTGGGTTTGTCCATATTTTACCCAAAATTGGGTTAAAACAATCCAGCATTTTTTAGAGTGTAGGAAAACCTATAAATATAGTCAAGTGAAAGCTTATTAATCAATATTCCTTTGCCCATATTTCTTAATCTTGGTCTCTGTTTTGGGGAAGTAAGCTCCATGGCACGCAAAGGAAGTGGACCCATGCTTTTGAAATCCTTCCCGTCTGCTTTCACAACTTTTAGTTAGGAATTTTTGCAAAACTGCACAACGAGTTGTATCCGGTATATGAAAAGCATGTTGTCACTTTATACAAATATTAGTTAGCCAAAACCAGCAACATTGGTTCTACCAATGGCGTAAGTTAGGAGGTGTGACTGTTTGAGCGATGGAAGACTGAAATGGAAAACTTCTCATTTAAATGAACAAAGACCTTAATGTGGATTGCTGTTCGAGGCATGAACTGACCAATAGTGTTCAAGAAAACCTTAGAGACAATAACAGCATAATCCAGCCGTGTGCAATCGGCCGCAGTAAAATCCAAATCCAGGATTACAGCATTATAATCTATTTCTTCCAGCACCACAAGCCTTTGGAAACAAACAGCCTCTCCTAACCTTTTATGAGAGCTTCAGTTTATCCGAGAGTGATACAGTGTAGTTCACCCTTACAAGATAGCCATATGAGAATCCAGGAAACAGGAAAGGATTATCAACTTTACACTGTCTATGTGTATATACCTTTAGAAAACACTAGAAGTCATAACCCTGAATTGTTTTAAGAGTGTGGAAACGTCACTGGTCAATCTTTGAGGGTCATATATGAACATTGGCATTCAGCACTTGATGGATTGGAGGTTAACAGGTTGAGTTTATATCACATGAATTGAGCTTGGATGGATTGTGTATACTACATATAGAAATTCAATTTATTTAAGCACTTTGCAAAGGCTATGAGACTTTGAGATATGGAACCAACATATATTATACACGAAGAGTTCAGATCCATCTCACGTTTTCACGTTTAGACATTCAGTCATTTCACTCTAATGGCAATGAAAAGGTTATTAGTCCCTTATAGAAATGTCTTATTTTCATAAATGTCACTTTAGTCAATTCATTGGTATTTAACAAAATGTAACTGTCTTTTTCTGCAAAATCAGCTATGTTCATGAGTGTGCTTTTTAAAAAAACCAAAAAAAAAAACTCTAAGTCCACCTCTTTGGACAACGAAGCATAAGAAACAGTTGCAAAATCACTACAGATCTATCTGGAAACATTGCAAATGACGAAAGCAGAATTCAAAATGTAACAATGAAGAAACTGATCCCCACAGCAGGGGGAGCTGTAAGTGACTATTGCATCAGTTTCTGTTACAGCAGCACAAGGAACACTGTTGTGTTTACTTGCTACTCTGAAAATCCTGTCATTGCCACTGTAACCATGGATAAAACATGATAAAAACTTGCAGCTAGAAAATTGAAAGCCGGCTCATAAGCACACCATCATTCATCTTGAAATCCTATCATTTGATTTGCGTCTTCTGATTGGTTTCTGGATTAAAGGATTTTGCTGTCAAATGGAAATGGCGTTTAGCGGTTTCTGCCAACGTACCAAATAATAATAATTCATTATATTTCTATAGTGCTTTTCTGGGTACTCAAAGTGCTTTAAATTGAAGGGGGAATCTCCTCAATCACCACCAATGTGTGTAAAATCTGAGGGATTTATTCTATTGTGTGCACTAGTTCAGGTGGGTGCGTGTTCGCACTGGTATGTCGGTCAAGACATCTGAGTCAGGATTCAGTTCAAGGATTGAATGAAATTATTTAAACATGACAGCACAGTCAGACCACAGGGCATTTATTGTTCAACAGTCTCATTTAGTGGACATTTACGTAGAAATGTGGTCTGTGAATGACAAAAGAACAATGAATAGACAATAATCGCAATAACTTTCAACAATTTGCAAGATAAAATAATATCCTTAAAGTATAACATATACTAAACAAACATTGTTGCAATACCATGTAGTGCCACAAAGTGGCGCATGAAACGCACAGAATAAAGTAAGTGAAAGGTCATTATATAGTTGCTGCGTTATCAAATGGCACGGTAAATCTGACGACTGGCAAGAATCAATAATCCAAATGTACAATACTAAATACTATAAATGTATTACCTACAAATATCCATTAAATACTAAAGGAAGAATTAACATTAAGCAGCAATACAGAAGATGAACACGAGAATCACTATACTGCTCGTGCAAGTGAATCTGACGATGATAAACCAACAAGTCATCACTTGACTAACACAAAGTCAACTAATAAAGAACAGAGAATCGCACTTACTTATTTTCAATGACTCACTAAAGGAATGTCCACTTTATGGAGAAGTTTTACCGTTGTTTCTGCCTCAGGAAACTATATCTCTTCAACGGGTGCACACTGACTGACGACACACAGTGGAGAGTGCGCTTATTGGCTGGAGATTGCGCTTGTTGACTGTAGAGCATGTTCATTGGCTGTGTCTTCTTAACACTGCCGCCCCAAATATGCGGAGCATATTTGTTCTTTATAGGCTTAGTCAATTTGTAGGAGATAAGTCCTGGACACATCTTCGTCTGAGAAAGCAGGAAGGGGAATCAAACGAGCAACAGGTCGCATGTAGATCTTATCATTGATTTGGATCTCAGCTGCTCTAATACATCCATCTGAACCAGGGAAGGTTTTTATAACCTTGCCCAATAACCACAAAGCACGTGGGACCTGTGGGTCTACAACCATAACTACATCTCCAGTGGAAATGTTTTTAACCTCGGAATGCCACTTTCCACGAGACTGTAGTGAAGGTAAGTAGTGACGGATGAAACTCGACCAGAACTGGTCAGCCAATACCTGGCTCTGCTTCCATCTCCGCCGCCCCATGAGTTCAGTAGCTGGATAGACCACTGGTGGTAAAGAACTATCTGGCCGCCCCATGAGCAGGTAGTTAGGCGTAACAGGATCAACGTCAGCTATGTTACTTGAGGTGTAACCTAGTGGCTTACTGTTTAAAATGCCTTCAACTTCAATTAGGACTGTCAGGAGCACTTCTTCAGTCACAACCTGTGAGCCAAGGGTGGTGCGTAGGGCATTTTTCACAGACCGAATCTCTCTTTCCCAGGTTCCGCCAAAGTGTGGAGCATTTGGTGGGTTGAAGCGGAAGGATATTTTCCTTTTGGCCAGCTGTTGTTGTAGTTGAGGGCTGAGGGAAGAAAATGCTTCTTGCAGCTCTCTTTCTCCTCCACGGAAATTGGTGCCCTGGTCAGAGATTAACTCAAATGGTGTGCCACGCCGGGCTACAAACCTCCTTAAGGCCATCAGGAATGAATCTGTATCCATAGAAGTGAGAAGATCCAGATGTATACTTCTCGTTGTTAGGCACTTAAAGATTACTCCCCACCTCTTCTCACAGCGTCTGCCGATTTTAATTTGAAATGGTCCGAAACAGTCCATGCCAGTACTGTAGAATGGTGGTTTATGTAGTCTCAAGCGGGCTGGAGGTAGATCTGCCATTTTGGGAACAACTGGCTTACTCTTCCACTTTTGGCACTCTTTACATTGATGCTGCTGCTTGCGTATGGCTTCACGTCCTCTCAATACCCAAAAGTTTCTCCTCATTTCTGCAAAAACCCTATCGGGTCCTGGGTGGCAGAGCTTGCTGTCGTAATCCTGGATTAGTAATTTAGTGCTGAAATGATGAGGATGTAGAACTATAGGGTGGATTACTGATGATTCCAATCCTTCAGCCCGTCGCAGACGGCCACCAACTCTGACAAGCTGACTGGACGTGTCAAATTCTGGTGCAAGGGTAAGTAACCGACTGGTTGACTGTACAGGTTTCCCATCTGTAAGTAATCTGTACTCATCAGGGAAACTGTCCCTCTGGGATTTTTGGAGGATGAGCAATTCCGCAGCTAGATAATCTGCTGCTGAGAGCTGTTCTGTTCCTTTAAGGTTCTGGGCTGTTGCCTCTACTAGCTCCTTCCAGGAACTGTAAGTAGCAGGATCAGGAATGCTTGGGAGATTAATCTCTGTTGAAATGCCACAGAATATTCCCTTACGATGCTCTGCTTTATCCTCCGGAGGTTGTAGATTAGGAGTTATTGGCCATGATGACTCAGGTTCAAGGAGGAATGATGGCCCTTGACTCCATCTGTTGGGCACTGACAGATCTTTAAGTGTTTTACCCCGGGTCAGATCATCGGCTGGGTTCTTATCAGAGTCAACGTACCGCCAGGTACACCCTGCTGTGAGCTCTTGGATCTCCGCTATCCTTGTACCGACAAATACCTTGAATCGGTATGATTCTGAGTTGATCCAGGCGAGTACTGTGGTGGAATCTGTCCACATGAACACTTGGCTGATTTCTACAGTAAGTTCAGTCTTAAGCAGTTTGGCTAGCTGAGCACCATTCAGGGCTGCGCATAACTCCAATCGAGGTATGGTATGTCTTCGCTTAGGAGCGACTTTAGATCTGGCCATGATGAAGGCAACCTGTACTTGACCACTATCGTTCTCTGTGCGCAGATATGAGACAGACCCATAAGCCTGCTCAGAAGCATCACAAAAGATGTGTATCTGTCGGGTAACCTGGAACTGATCAGTGTCTGAAGATACAAAACAACGAGGCAAGGAGATGCTGGCTAAGGTAGGGAGCTCTTCTTCCCAGTCATTCCAGGACTTCAAAAGGTCATCAGGCAGGTTGGGATCATCCCATTCCCTCTGTTTATCCCACAACCTTTGTACCAAGACTTTAGCTTGTGTGGTAAATGGGATGATGAAACCGAGTGGGTCATACTGAGTTGCGAGCACCCTGTAGATGTGACGAAGGGTACGTGGTCCAGGCTTCACTGGTCGGGTTTTATACCCAAGGGTGTCTAATTGGCAGTACCACTTCAAACCCAGTGTGGATTCCTGTATTTCAGTCCGATCTTGCGACAACCACAATTCTGTACTGTTGGATCGTGCGTCTGTTGGTAGGTGCTCAACCACACTTGGAACATTACTTGCCCACTGTCGAAGGTCAAACCCACCACTGGCCAGGATTTGACGGAGTTTATCCACCAGTTGTCTTGCTTCCTCAGGTGACTGAAGGCTCCGCAAGCAGTTGTCCACATAGAAGTTCTTCTCTACTGTGACTCTGACATCATCATCGGGCTTGCTGTGATCTATGATGTGCTGTTGAAGGGCGTAAATGGCACAGCACGGGCTGCAAGTGGTGCCAAAGGGTAACACCTGCCACTCGTAGACATCAGGAAGTTTAGTTCTGTCAAGGTCCCGCCACACAAAACGGAGGAGATGTTTATCTTCAGGCAGAAGGCAGACCTGATGAAACATCCCCTTGATGTCACCACTTATTGCCACTCTGTGCTCACGAAAGCGTAACAGGACGCCTAATAAGGAGGGCCCTAACGCTGGTCCAGGCAGTAAGTATTCATTCAAACTGTGGCCTCCAAACTGGAAGGAACAGTTGAAAACCACACGATTCTTTCCATTATGATGAACCATATGGTGAGGAATGAACCATGACTCACCATCAGTGTTGACTTCTTCAGGGAGGAGTTTGCGTGCATACCCAGAGACCTCTAGCCTACCTATCTCCTCCTTATATGCAGCAGCTTTGATGGGGTCCCGTTCCAGACGCTTCTCTATACTCCTTAGGTTTGGTAGTACAGCCTCTTTAGAAGCTTGAAGAAGAGCCATGTCTTTCTTGCGAAGGAGTGGAGTAGCATATCGGCTAACTCCATCAACCAGTACTCTCCTGGTCTGGTTCTGTAGAAGGGTAAGAGCTTCTTGATCTTGTTTTGACCTTGTGAGCAACCCTTCGGACCTTATGGGTAAGATATCGGCCTGCCAGAGTCTTTCGACGTTCTGAAAAAGTTCCACCATTGAAGGTTTAATGGTAATATGCAGACACTGCTGTGACTTCAATTTATCTTCAAGAACTCGTGCTGGACCTTGCAGAGTCCAACCCAGACGTGTCTTAATGGCTGCTGGACCACCTGGTGGACCAAGGCGGACTGGTTCTATCGGGGTGATTAGGTGAGAATGGTCTGCTCCTATCAACAGCATGGGGCTGGCTTTGTGAATTGGCTGAAGTGGTAGACCTCTCAAATGACTGTATTTTTGTTGAAGGGATGCAATCGGATAGGAATGTTCCGCTAGGCTCAAGGGTTCTGCTGTAAAGGCTCTCTCGATAAGATAGCTCTTATTAGGTTGAGAGGGTGTTGAGATCCTGAAAGAAACTGCTGTGCCATGGAGTGTTGTTATGTCCTGCCTTATAGTCCTCAAGGCTAAGTCCTCTGACTTTCCTGTGAGACCTAGTCTTTGAGCTGCTGATGACAGAAGGATGGTGCGCTCTGAACCGTCATCGAGCACAGCATATGTGTCAAAGCTCTGACCTTTGTGTTGCAAGATAACTCTAATGACTTTAAGAAGGACTCGATTGGACCCTTCAGGTCTGTCCAAGTACAGCGATGTATTGGTAGAGCTGACAAGGCAGGTGCCCTCCTTCATTGGCTTAACATTCACATCATGGAGGATTTGCAAATGTATTCCATTGCACAGACGACATGGCTTCTTCAAAGTACACTGCGCAGCTCGGTGGGAGCGTCCACACTTCCAACATCTATGATTTGTCTTTATCCAGTCAGTCACTTGATCTTTGGAAAGTGCTTGGAAGGACGTACACTGGCTCAGGTAGTGGTCTTTGCCATCACAGTAAGGGCAGAAGGCATTGCTTTTATTTATGCTTTTAGCTGGCTGTGGTAGCACTGATATTGATGGTTGATCTGCACCATGGAGTATTGTGGTTGGTTGATATTTCAACTTGGAATCCCTGCGGATGTCTGTTCTTTGTTTGACTCTGTGAACTTTGTCTCCACCAATGCTTTCATGGTCTTGACACCATGATTCAAACTTGAGCCACTTAGCGAAGTCAAGGAGTGTGTACACAATTCCTGGTTCAAAACTCATATGCCTTCTAAAGGATGACCGCAACTCTGGAGGTAGTTTAGTCAGGAGTCGAGCCACATGTGATCCACACCGTAATTCAACTTCTCCTTCTGTGCCCAGTGTATTCAAGAGACCTACCAGTGCCTGGATTTGTAGAGCAAAGCGTTCGAAGCCTGCAGTATCTCCAGAATGGATGTCCGGAGAGTCCATTACAGCAGCTATTCGATTTAGAGCAAGTTGGTGCGGTCGCCCATACCTCTCAGTAAGTGCTGCCATAGTGTCTGAGTATGGAGTAAGGGAGTTCAAGAATGAGTCTGCTATCAAGCGAGCTTCAGTTAGCTTTAAGTGGTCAACTAGAACCTGGTACTTAAAGAGTTCAGTTGCATCCTCTGGCAACAGATTACTCAAGGCTAACTTAAGGCGGGTGAATTCACCTGGATCTCGATGGGAGAAATACGGTATAGTTGGCTGAGGACCTCTGTAGATTGTCTCCTGTCTATTCACATCCATCTGCCACCTGGGTGGGTCTGCGGGTAACCAATTAGGCTGCACAGAATAGTGCGCTGGGGGCATGGAGGGAGTAGGGACTGATCCATCCATCTCTGGCTGCTGTCGACCCAGGTAATGTCTGTAGGGGTCATACGTACTGGAGGGACCCTGGGCTGCAACTCTACCAGTAGCAAGGGTGTCAGCGTACTGATGTTGAACTGGAGGAGGAGTATGATGGGCATTCCTGTCTGTACTATAAAGGTTTGTACTCCTTGGAGTTGGCATTATGCGTGGTGTCGGTACTGGATGAGCACGGGGTGCTGGGTTAGGGACAGGTGTTTCTGACCCCCTGTAAATAGTTCTAGGAGAGGGCACTGGAGTTGGTTGGGATGGATACTGCTGTTTAGCTGTAGGCGATGACCTCTGACTTGACTGGCTCCTCGTTAACATGTCTTGCATGATTTCTGTCAGTCGTCTGATCTCCTCCTTCATTGATAATTGAGATTGACGAAGCTCTCTGTTTTCTTTTTCCATGTCATGCACTGTCTTATGAATATCTGGAGGTAAGGAGTGAGTATAGTCATCTTGTGCACTCCACTGGTCTCTAATGAGAAACCATGGCTCTCGTTGTGGTCCTGTTCCCTCTAAAGAATCAGGTGTTCCACGTTCAGCTCCCTCATCTGAGCTGTAATCTCTGGTGGTTTGCAGGCGAGCATTTGAGGTGTCTTCCCACTGTTTATCTTCTCGCCCATGTGTCTGCTGTGCTATCTGTATGAAAGGTATGGTAACTTGAGCGTTCGTTGGATACTGGACCTCAAAGTCTTGGAGGTATGCTGGCGGACGAACTGAACGTCTAGGTCGTGCACCTTGGATCTGATATTCTGGGTTCTGGGATTCTGACATCCTTAGTCCAGTGTAAACACACTCTCCGGCTCGAAGGACCAATGTAAAATCTGAGGGATTTATTCTATTGTGTGCACTAGTTCAGGTGGGTGCGTGTTCGCACTGGTATGTCGGTCAAGACATCTGAGTCAGGATTCAGTTCAAGGATTGAATGAAATTATTTAAACATGACAGCACAGTCAGACCACAGGGCATTTATTGTTCAACAGTCTCATTTAGTGGACATTTACGTAGAAATGTGGTCTGTGAATGACAAAAGAACAATGAATAGACAATAATCGCAATAACTTTCAACAATTTGCAAGATAAAATAATATCCTTAAAGTATAACATATACTAAACAAACATTGTTGCAATACCATGTAGTGCCACAAAGTGGCGCATGAAACGCACAGAATAAAGTAAGTGAAAGGTCATTATATAGTTGCTGCGTTATCAAATGGCACGGTAAATCTGACGACTGGCAAGAAATCAATAATCCAAATGTACAATACTAAATACTATAAATGTATTACCTACAAATATCCATTAAATACTAAAGGAAGAATTAACATTAAGCAGCAATACAGAAGATGAACACGAGAATCACTATACTGCTCGTGCAAGTGAATCTGACGATGATAAACCAACAAGTCATCACTTGACTAACACAAAGTCAACTAATAAAGAACAGAGAATCGCACTTACTTATTTTCAATGACTCACTAAAGGAATGTCCACTTTATGGAGAAGTTTTACCGTTGTTTCTGCCTCAGGAAACTATATCTCTTCAACGGGTGCACACTGACTGACGACACACAGTGGAGAGTGCGCTTATTGGCTGGAGATTGCGCTTGTTGACTGTAGAGCATGTTCATTGGCTGTGTCTTCTTAACACTGTGCAACATCCACCTGGATGATGCGACGGCAGCCATTTTGCGTCAGCTTACTGGTGGAGAGGAGACATCAACCAGGAGCCAAACAGAGATTTTCGTTCTTATTCGGTCTGATTATTACTGTTTACGTAGGAACCGGTTCCCTATTGGCACCGCGTTTCGATACCCAACCCTATCCATAATGCATCCGTCTGCATATTCAGTACCTTCGTCCATAATTTCAAAAAGTTTCACCTGGTTAAATCAAAAGCACTGGCGCTGATCTGTGATAGGTCTGTTAGCGCATTAGGTCCAACCCCCAATGGACGAGTTTGAAAGGGTGGGCACTCGTAAATCCCCCCTCTTACACTTCCTCCTACAATGACGTAAAATGACGATTTTTGCGTCATTGTAGGAGGAAGTGAAAAGGGTAAATAGCGGATTTCTCTCGTCTCAGGGGAAAATGAGGAAGTGTTGGACGACCATTCAATAATATAACTGGGTTTCTAACAATGGAAAGCTTAATGCAAATGGGTGGAGTGTCCCTTTAAAAAAACAACAAACCTTAACTTTTGGTTAATAGTTTATGTCAAAAATGACTTACATTGGGGGCACAGAAATCCACACTGGTTGTGGAACGCACCACTCCTTTGGGCAAGGAGTCTCTCTTCATGTTTTGAACATTGACTTTATCTCCTTGACTTGGGATTCTGGATGTAGCGCAGTCACAGGTGGGGACACAATGCTCATTGTGAGGAGGTTGACAGGTGTTGTAGACTTGGAACCAGTTTACAGATGTTTCAGTGGGGTTACTCCAGCGATGCCTACTAGAGCGGGCTGTCTCCATGACCCTTGACCCGTCAGCAGAAATACAGTAAGTCTCCTGTTTATGTGACTGATGCTTCATTCCTTTGGCACCTTTGATGTGAGCTTTGCAATAGACGTTAAAACAAAAATCATTGTCTGTCAGTAGCATTGACACAGAGCTGGCTTTAAATAAAAATCTTTGTTGCACCACAAAAGTAGTTACTATGTTAATTTACCTGTTGTCTCTTGTGTTGGAGTTCCTCTTTGACTGCTTTTCCTCTCTAATTTTTTCACCCTTGTCCCTCTTGTCATCTCTGCATTTTCTGTCTCAGGCTGTTAACAGACAAAATAGTTAAATGTCATTGTTATATTTTAATTTTGAACGTAATTTAATTTATACAAAATAAAATACAATACAATAATTTGCTTTTTACATGTAAGCTGAATACAATAATTTTATGCATTTTTTTTTCCACAACCCTTATACAAATTTAGCAGTCTAGACTGAATCTAATCCAATGTAGGCAAAGGGATTACATAGGCAGAACGTGCCCCACACCCAACCATCTGTACAGACACAATCAACCACAATACCCTTTTTGGGGACAACTGTTCCGGCCCCTGTGAAATAATGACGATCAGTTACATTCCAGCTGGTACAAAAGCACCTGGGTGGACAGGGTTTGAACTCACCAAGTCATTCTGTCTGCACTGGTTTGGATTACACCCCTCATAATAGGCAATCTACCAGTAAAAGAATGAAACAAATAAGAATAAATAAAAAAAGTAATGCAAAATATGTATGTGTGTGCGTGTGTTTATGTTGATTGATAGAGAAAAGGAGAAAATGCTACATTAAAATATATTGTTTCCATTAATATTTTTTTTTTAATCTTGATCATAATTTTTCAAACAAAATGTCGGTTTCTGACCTGGACAGGCATCTCTTGCTGTGTGTTTCTTGAATTGGTCTTTCTGTCTGCTATTTTCTGGCTTTCAGTCCTTCTTACACCTCTCACTTTATCTGTAATTTAAACACATTAATTGAATTATTGAACAATAGTACTTAGCAACCAAGTCACTATGAATATTTAGCTTTTTATTTTGTAATTTATTTTATTAGCAGAAGACTTCAGTGTATAAAACCACGACATTACAGAATCTCTGATAAGATTCAAAAAAAAAAAAAAAATGTTAACCAAAGCAGAGCTCAAAATAGTACATTCCGTATGAGAAAAGTTATGTGGCTTTGCACCTCATTTCCTGTTTTGCTTCTTTATGTATTTTGATGAGGGGAAATACCGGCAGGATATTTTACTGTGCTTAGTCAAAGAAAAAATGTGGTGCATCCACACAGACAGGTTCAACAACATTATTAGCTTAACATGACGTTACACCGCCATTTGAAATTCAGATTAGTATAGTAGGCTTACAATCTTTTCATCATCTATTAAAAATAATATATATATATATTTGAGCATTGTCCTTTTTTAAAAAAAAAAAAAACTACTAACATTTAACTCTAGTTAGACTATGTTACACTAATAAGGAAGACATGGACAGAATGAATATACCAAATGGGTAGTTGACATAAAATACATGTGGGAAGTTGACACGTCCCTCAAGCTAAAAACGTTTAGGAATTGGCTTATTCTTTAATCATCATGATGCATCTTTTATTAACCTAAAAATGGAATGGAATGTTTGTACTTTTACTTTATGTGTTAGTTTCTGTGTCACACCACAGGAACATTTAAGAAGGCAAAAGGATGATTCCTCTGCAGTAAAATGACAAAGAAATGACGACCAGCTATGAAATATACACTTTTCTCCTATACATTTAAAGGTAGGGTAGGCAATTTCAGAAAGGCTAGCAATAGCAAGCTAGCTTTGAAAGCATACGATCCCAAAGTCACACCTAGTTCAAAACACATGGACACATACAGCCAGAGCATGCAAAGCGTCACGATCTGAGAGATGGTGTTAAATGACCTACAATAATAGTGAATGTAAACAGAGCTCTTACTTGCACCACCTGACTGCTAGATTCATTTCTGTGCTGATATAGAAACGTATAAATCCGAGTCTGAGGACGTGAACTGCCCTGAGTAGAATGCAACGGGTTGCTATTTCTCAATTACGGTAATGACGTGAATGCAGCAGCTCGTTTTGGTGCAGGAGTAACTGTAAAAGGTGCACTCGGTGCGTGTCTAATAAAAAAGTTGCTGCCTTAAATTTTTTAAGTATACAATCAACATGGATGTTTAAGTCATTTTAACTTAAATTGCATTAAACTGACTTAAAAAATGATTGGATCTTGTAGGTATAACTTTTAACCCTCAATCAGGTCAAGGGGTCTATACGACCCCAATCGACTTTTACTTAAAAAAAAGGTTCCCTTCATCTCAGTGGAATAAGATTTTGTCACTTTCATATATTATATATCTGTGCACACACACACACACACAAAAACTGGACTTGATTCAGTTGTTCTGAAGGTATGTAAAAAAAAATGTTTACACTTCTGGTCTTCTGCTCTTCACATTGAAATAAATGGGAAAGTATTTTCTAAAACTATTTTCTTCATGTGTCAAAAAAAAAAATCCGGCATAAATCTGATTTTTTCTACACAGAAATGAAGATACTATACTAGAGCATAAATGCAATGTATCATAAAAAAATAATATTTCACATGCAAGCTAATGGTGTAGTTGAGGAATTGTGTGGTATATGGATACAAAAGTACTTTATATCTCCAAAAACACAGCATTAATGAATAGACGAGAAGTAAACAAAAAAATTCTATATTATTTGTATGATTAAAATGTATATTTTTTGTACAATTACTCAATCAATTGTTAGGGTCATATAGACCCCAAAGCCCCGAAGTGTAAACAGGAAACGAAGACCATTTGAAGGTTAAATGCTTAACTGCAAATTGTTGTTATCGATCAAATTATTGATAATTTAATTATTAACAGTGAGAGTCTCATGTCATGGAACATGCTGATGTGTGATGCCTGGAAAGGTATGTAAATACATATGTTGACAGGCAGGCACATCGTATCATTGCACAGGACCAAATGCAATGATTGGACGAACATAGAAGATATACAGTATGTAGACAGTATGTACACTTCTATTATTGTTTGCTATGTGATGAGAGTTTCAACCAGTTTAAAAAGTGTTTATGAAAAACATGTTTTAATCTAAAATCAACCTATCTTGAATGTTGATTTAAAAAGTCCATGACACATTTTGTCAACTACCCGAGTACTTTGTCATTGAAAGTCCTCAGAGCCCTTAAGTCCAGTGCCCTATTTACAATAAAGACCCTGCTGATTCTTAATTAATCTCACACAGGACAAGCAAGTGCTTTAAGTGAGCTGATGACTGCACAACACTGTGGGTGTGTTGTACCCACTCTCCATTCACTGTGAATGGGATTTGGCGCAATAAGGGTTTGTGATTGGCCAATGTTCAGCGGCTGTTGCTTGTCTGAGTGTGTCTTCTAAATGAAATCTCGGGCTTAACCTACAAATCCTCAGAGTTGTTTTACCTTCATTCTGATGGTTCCTCAGGAGGACTAAGTCTTCCTGCTTCTTGGCAGCTGGCCAGCCAGAATTAGTGCAGATGGTATTATCTGCAGGAGGGAAACAAAAAAAAAAAATTGAGATTTATTTATTTAAGGTCCACCAGTGTTCCATGCTTTTATTTATTTTTTTCACTCTGGAAATCTTGATTGGGGGAAGTAAAATTTAGACAATCTTGTTTGTCCTGTCGTGTAATCTGATAAACACTGTACAAACCTTTTTCTTTGTTTGCCTGTCAATCAAGCTAGTTTCTTTATTATGAGCGTGAAAGGACATGGACAACAAGGGCGTATTATTGCAGTTTGGTCATGTGATGCAGAAGAAACACATACCTAAAGCATGATTTTCAGAAACAGACTTTGGTAGTGACCTGAAAGTTGACACAACAAAACATTTAATAAAATACAAATGTTCAGAGAGAGTTTACATTTCTATGTCTCTATATGGAAGCCACACAGGCCCTTTCACTTTTACTTTGACTGGAAGTCTTTTTTTTCACTAAAAAACACAGACTGATCTCACCTTTGTTTCTTTTTTCTAGTGTTGTCTGAATTAATTTGAGAAATTTCCTGAAAATAAATACAGTATGAGGCAGTATAATGATACATTATTGTATATATTTATGTGAAATCTATTAATATGAAATCACATGCATGCATATGTTAATGCGTTCTCAAGAACACCCAAGCCTAACATTTCAGGTTTCTCAGGTTTCTCAAACAGACCTGAAATGTTAATATATTTTCATATGGTTTCAGTATAATCAGTTAACAGCAGCTTTTCCTTTAATGGAAGCTCATGATGTCCACAGCACTGTTATAGCGGGCATTCAGATGGCTGATACATTTCCCATGACAGTGCAGCATGCATGCAATATTCCAGCATTCATTTGTATAGTTACCATGGAGATGGAACGCGCTGCGCTCTTCCAGTTGGTGGTGTCATCTAAGAGAACAGCTGGACTTTGGGACCTGCTGGGGATGGTGTACACCTGGGCCTCACAGGACTCCTGCACGGCCTCGTACAGGCTGTCCATCGAGCCCTCCTACAAAAAAAAAAAAAAAAAAAAAAAACATGTCACAATCATGTTACAATCTGTGTTGCTAATAAGCTAATAACCCCTGGTTTCACTGACAAGGCTTAAGTTAGTCTTCAAATATGTCAGTCCTGTTGTTTTGTCTCAAGATGCAAACAAGTAAATGTTTTTTTTTTTCTAAGGCTGGTTTATAACAGTTACTTAAATGTCTTTAATGAACTAAAGCCTATAATCCTGGCTTAATCTAAGCCCTGTCAGTGAAGCCAGGTCTGAGTGTTGCATTTTAAGCCTAGCCTTTATTAAAAAGAATATAGTATTTTGTTAATATCAGTAATATATTACTGTATTTGCATTTATTGTTAAATAAAACAAATCTATATACAGATCATTTAATTTCACTTTCTCAAATGTAATTTCTCAAATGTCACTGTCCCCTCAATTTAGCATTGGTTTAAACAAAGGTCATGCTGTATTTTAGTTTAAAGCAATTTTTTAACAAAAATAAGTTAATAATTATGAATGCAGTACAACCACCAATTTCACGAAGAGTCACAGACCCGAAGACCCTGATTTATAAGGGTGCGTTTACACGACAACTTTCCCATGGATCTAAAATAACTAAAAATGCTGTCTTATGCATGCCAGGCCAGGCAAGTAGTTGGCGATGTCACTTTGCAGCACACAGCAGCACCATCTTTATTTTTTAACAGGAATAAAAGGGAGGCTGTGTGAGATGGACATGCATCTCTTCAGTGGGTTGTACAGTTATTTAATGTGTTTTTGAATTGTTTTGCTGACGAAACACTGGAAAAAATATATTTCCAAGAAATTTTAGTAGGCAAAAAAACTGGAAAAACAAGAAAAATGTGAAACTGACTGATGACTGTACGCAATACGCTGATTTCACGCAGCCGCCATTTTGAAATCGAAAGCAAGGCTCTGGTGGGAAGAACCCTTTCCCGATCTCACAAGAATTCGTACGAATTTTACGAGGTGGCTAATTCGTAACAATTCGTGCGACCTCAATCATACGAATTAGTACGTTTTTGCTAAATCGCACATATTTTACGAATTGGCCAATTCGTATGAACTCGTACAAATGAGCTACCCCTGACCCCGCCCCTAAACCTACCCATCACGTGGGTTTGGAAAAATCGTACGAATTCGTATGAGTGAGGTCGTATGAATTAGTATGAATTAGCCACTTTTTAATCACTCGTACGAATTGACTGAACATATACGACTCACTGAACACATACTGTAAAAAAGCATGGGCATGACGTCACAGTTTTCACAAATTTGCATTTGCATTTTGTCCATTTTCAAAAGTCTGCAATTTCAGGCCCACACAACGCTGTGTAAATGATCGGCCAAAACACAAAGTCGTGTAAACGGCCCCTATAGTGCATTTGAGTGCAAATCCATTTGCGCAAAAGATAAAACAAACAACCAGAAGCATTATATTGCTAACAGAAAATAAGAGCAGTGCAAATTCACAGACGCAAGACCACCATTAATCCTATATTGCACAAAACAACATCTGGCAGAGACATTTTTGAAGAAGTTGCTGCCTTCAATTTTTGAATGTTTCAGTCATTTCAACTTAAATTGCATTAAACTGAAAAAAAAAAATTAATCTTGCATAACATATAAAAAAGTTTGAAAATTGTTTAATTTGATGAGTTAAAGTAATGTAAAAACATTTGTTGCTACAACTTCTAATCATATAATTTTTTTACAGTGATTTAAAACAAAAATAAATAAATATTCAAAATGAAATTGAATGAGATATTGTGATAAATAGTTTATGTTTAATGCAGGAGTTACAAATGTACATGCCATAATACACAACACACTGACTTGACCTCATCACTATAAGGAAGCAAAAATAAAGGCCCTCCGAAAGCAGCTAACGCATGGTTCTTGATCTTCTGTCAAGCAGTTCATGTTTCATCCACACACTGTCGATCAACAAACCACAGAGAAGAAAAGCAGAATCACATCTTACCAGAGAGAAGCAGAAGAGATTCATTCTGGGAAGTACGGTTTCTTTCCAGTGCCCACAGCATAGGATGAACAATGGGACGAGGCAGACAGACAGAGAGCAGAGTGCTTAGTGTTCCAGACTGCCTAGTGCTCCACAGATTAATTCTGAATGACATCCTTTCTCTAATCCAATAGATGTGGAGGACCATTACCACTCCACACAGCCCCTATATCAAGTGCTGAGCTTGTTAATGCTGAAGTTGTTTACTTAGATATAGAAGTGGGTTGGGAGCTTTTGTTTGGGCTATGACGGAGTCGCTTGAGTAATTTACTGTAGATTGCGGTCACTAGTCTAATTTAAAGACTAAAAATCTCTGATGCTGACATTTATAAAATATGACAATTTAAATGGCATATTTTCATTTATAGTTTTCACATTAATTAACATTATTTCTGAAATTATTATTTGTGGATGCTCCATTCACATACTTCAGGCCAATTCTTGTAACAAAAAAAGAAACTTTTATATTTAATATTTGATCACTCTATTTTAGTATAAAATAATTTATTTAGCCATATGTTTAGTAACTTAGTGAGTAACTTATGAGTATGTGTGTGTATACACAAACGCAGCGGCCACTTTATTAGGTACACCATGATGGACCCCCCTTGGTCTTCAGAACTGCTTAAATACTTCATGGCATTGAATCAAAAAGGGGTTGAACTTACAGATTACATATTGACGTGATAGCATCTCACAATTGCTGCAGATTTGTCGTCTGTCGCATTCATGATGCAAATCTCCTGTTGCACCACATCCCAAAGGTACTTTATTGGATTGAGATCTGGTGACTGAAGGCCGTTTGAGTATATTCAGAAGATGGAAACAGTGTGGTCATAAAGGGATGGACATGGTCAGCAACAACACTCAGGTGGGCTTTAGCATTTAAATGCTCATTTGGTACTATGAGGGCAAGAGTGTACAAAGAAAATATCCCCACACCATTACACCACCACCAGCAGCCTGAACTGTATACAAGGCAGGATGGATCCATGCTTTCATGTTGTTTATGCCAAATTCTGACCCTACCATCTGGATGGTGCAGCAAAAAAATCTAATTGTCCGATTTTGTTGAGCCCATGCCAATTGCTGGTTCAACATGTTTTGCATTCAGAGATGCTTTTCTGCATGTCTTGGTTGTAATAAGTGGCTATTTGAGTTATTGTTGCCTATCAACTCGATCTGGCCATTCTCCTCTCACCTCTGGCATCAATAAGATACAGTATTTTCACCCACAGAACCACTGCTTAATGGATATTTTCGGACCATTTTCTGTAAACCCAAAGATGGTTGCGTGAAAATCCCAGTAGATCAGCAGTTTCTGAAATACTAAGACCAACCCGAAGTCACTAAATCACATGTCTTCCCCATTCTGATTATCAGTTTTAACCATAGGCTTTAACTAGACAAAAGAAAGTGCCGCTATATAGACGTCTGTCCCCGCGGTTACTATGGCAGTAGAAGCGGAAACCAACCAAGGAAAACACATATTACGTCATTGAGAGGCGAAAAGTGAACATGGACGAGCCATTATTTAAAATGTGAATTTCTCTGAAATTAAAAAAAAGTGTAACGTCATGTGTGCGTAGAACAAATTAGTTCGCAGCCTTTAAAAAAATCGTCCGCATTTTGTGTTCCTTTCTATTTCCTGTCGTTGTACAGGCTCTTTTATCGTAGCTTATATGACAGTGTAAACAGCCCACTAACCCATTTATTTAAACTAAAGGCTTAATTTATGCCCCACAGACTGGTCAGTTGTATTACGACTGAGAGCAGTAGGCCTACACATCATTTCAGAACTGTGATGCAGTCAAGTTCGAGTGTGTGCATGCTAGTGTAACTCACTGATGTAGCCTACTTGTGATTCGCGGAATTTTGACGAGTTTGACTTGAATCAATTGTTTCTTTTTCAAAAGTGAAAAAAAAACAAAAAAAAAACAGCACCCCAACATATTCCTGCGCCTCTGTATATGTTTTGTAACAGAATAGAGGGTATAAACTCTTAACGTGCACAGCAGCTTAATATTCATGCTGCTATCTGTATTAATCTCTTTTTTTCTACTGCATTTGTTTGCATCTGTGTATTTCTTAACACAATGTAAGTAGACTGAAGACAAATAAGCTATACAAACAGAACACCAGCTGTCTCTACACAGGGAACATTGACCTCTTTTTCTTGCTAGTGACATAAAAATATACTTAAATATGGCAGTGATATTTTATTAACCAAGCACCATGTTCTGTCTGCTTTAAGGTGACATTAAAGCAAAGCTTTCAAGAAAATCTATCACTTAAGTAGGCCTACCTTCAAAAACCTTAACTGCACTGTGTGGGACCATCTGAATTATCTAGTTAAAAATATAATTTAATATGACTGAATCAACCTCATTAAGGCTAGTAAATCGAAAGTCAATTGTTTAAGGCTCCAGTCACAGAAATGTTCCCTTAAGTGCAGAGTTTCACTTTCTACATTGTATCACCCAAGGAGTGTGCCATGGTGTTGCAGCTGAGGATTCACCGCCTTGGCATATGACATTACCTGCTAGCACTGCGAGTGTTTTTTAGCCAAAGTGCATGTGATGTCTTGTCAACAATCCTTTGTTTATATCTGGAACTGTCTTAAAAATAGGCCTAGAGGATTAAGGTGCACAGCGCAGCGCTTCAGATATCAGGAAAGAAGGTGAATATATGAATACAAGCAGTTGCAGAAAGTGGGTCAAAATGAAATCAAGGTGTTCATGGGTTCTCTCTGGCTGTGCAAACAGATGATTGTGAAGGTCACCAGATATTTGATTTGCTTCAGTGATAATCTGCTTGTTTTTTATTTTTTGGAAGTGTGCCAAATTATGCAATCTGTTCATTTCCTTTATGTTGCAATGAAAAGGGCAGTTTGCGGTGATGGCTGGTCTGGCAGAGAAAGCACAACTATGCACTCAGATAATTAATGTGCTCACATAAATTTAATGATTAGTCCTGCATACTTACAAATGCATATTTTATTAAGGTAATTCAAGTAGCAGATTCCATTTGAAAGTCAACAAGAAATCAAAATGAAGCTTATTTAATTTCTTAATGCGTGTTCCTGTCTTTATTGTCCCATCATTCAGTAGTGCATGTTATTCCAAATTGGAAACAAATACATTTTTTGCAGTAATCTTTATAATATGAATTAAATGTTTATGTCTTTAAATAATGCAAATTAAGAATCTGGGCATTATTTTAACAAACTTGCATTTCAGTTCTGACTCTTTTCAGTGGGGTTCTCACTGTCCAATCAGTTTGCAATATTTAAAATTACACCCCCCACCCATTTTTTTTTCCTGTTCAATATCAAATTGCAAACTGGAATTCACGTTAATCGTAGCTAAGTCAAGATGGCAAGGCCTTTTTTACAGTCTCAATTCAGTTAAGGTTAATCCATCACTGCTATGTGTCCTGTTTCTAATTTTCTTCCTCTTTCTTGACAAATCTCTCTCTCTCTTTCTTTCTCTCTCTCTCTCTCACTCTCTCTCTCAATCAGCAAAAGAGCTCAGATTCTGAGAAACGACAGCTCATTCACTTGCTCATTTCTTAGAACTTGTAAATTGACAAAAATGCTGTGTCAATTCAACCACCGAGGCCTCCGGCTCTTAATCTTTCGCTGCCCATTAGAGAACATGACAAGATAAATTGCTGTCACAGGCACTGTGTGCAGGTTCCCAGCTGGTTATTTCAAAAGAAGAAAATCCTCAATCTCTTAATAACAAACCCTGTGGTCAGGGAAAATAAAGAAGGGAGGATTAATTTGCAGCTGACCCATATTTCCTTGTTCGAATTAAGATTATTAGAAGCTGCCCAATTTATTTGTGTACAAGAAGCATACCTAAGACTGCAAAGTATGTTATTATAAATATTACAACGAGCAGCTTAACAGTTATCTGTGCGAAAGTAAAAGTTACTCATAGACGGAACAATAAAGTTCAATAACCTCACAAAATTGTTGACTAAAACTTCTGAAGGGTTTATAAAATGCACAAAGCATCCCATTGACTCTCACAGAGTTAAGATTGTTTGGAAACAAGCAGGTTATTATGTTTTAAATTACCCATAATTGTATCTCATGAGAGGAGTGCATGTTTCCAGTGGTGTAGTTTTCAGTCTTCTCATCTGTTAAAAGCAACGGTTAATCCAGACAAATGGCGTCATAACATCTCTCTCTCTCTCTCTCTCTCTCTGATACTGCTTTGACTTCAACACACACACACACATATACAGCGTTTTACTGAGTAGATTTTATTTCATTCATAAATCAAATCATACAGAGCTGGGACAGAAATCATGCTAATTAGAAATTCATTTAAGCAGTGATATGTAAAACAATCCATGTTGAATCAGATGGAAAAGGAATTAGAGAAAGAAAAATCTACAGCAACCCATTGCTACTTGCAATGAGCATTTGTGTCTGACTCAAAGACAGTAGATCATTGAGAGATCAGTCACACAGATCAGAAGTGCAGCAGTAGGTATTCACTCCAGGCACACAGAAGTCCTCACATGTCCGGGAGAACACAGTAGCTGAGGTAAAAAACATATCAAGAAAAACAGGTCAATCATAAAAAAAAAAAAATAATAAAAAAAAATACAATTTCACTTTTTTTTAATCACCAGTGGAGGGGTGATAAATATGAAGCTGTTTTAGGGTCATTATCATGAACTATAATTCCCCCCCCCCCCCCCCCAATCAAAACATTACAGTAAACTTATTATTATTATTATTTAGTCAGCTGCCAACATTTACATTTAGGGTGAAGTACTAAAATACATAAAACTAAAATAAAAACTAAGACTATATAGATATTTAAAAAAAAAAAAACTTTAAATTGAAAAAAAAAAAATTATATTAAACATTAAAATATGAACAAAACCTATAATAGTATATCAATGATACAGTATATAGCCTATTAAAATGATAGCACTATTACTGACTATTGAAAATATTGTTTCCTTACCTGCTGCAACCGTTTTGCAGAAATTGCTTGAGGTTGGGCATTCAGTTGGGGTCTTGCAGTCCCCGTCCACACAGGTGTAGCATGTCAGTGAGTGCACTGATGAGAGATTACATATTAGACAAATAGATGACAATGGTGACATTTTTCTGCACTTTATTAGAGTATTTTCAATTTTTACATTCCAAACTTACTCCGAGATAGCTCGCAATGTCCAGTTTGTTATATTAGATAGATAGATAGATAGATAGATAGATAGATAGATAGATAGATAGATAGATAGATAGATAGATAGATAGATAGATAGATAGATAGATAGATAGATAGATAGATAGATAGATAGATAGATAGATAGAAAAAATCAATTTTCTTACCTGATACGCTGCAGAGGAGCACCACAATAAAAGCACACACTAATGCCTTCATGATGAAAACTGGTCTGGTCACGCAGAGGAACGTGATTCTTTATATACCTTGGGTACACCTTTTACAGTAAATGCATTCTTGCTAACGCAGAACAGTAATGCAGCATGACAGGTTTCATGTAACTAGATATAGAGCTTAGTTCCCTGACAAGGAAGTAAAATTATTTTGTACATGTCTGGTAATTCTCTGTGCTTGCCTGTCCTTGAGCCTTGATGCAAGATCCAAGAACTTCTATCAACCCTGTAACACTATATGGCATCGTTTTCTAACATTTTCAACTCTTTTATCCATCTTCTGACATCTGATAATTTAGTTATTTTAGGACTAAGATCAAAATCAATTTTACAGCATAACACCCTCAGGAATAAACCATTTGACGTCACTTTTTTTCCAAATATGACAAATAACTATAAAATTCTATTTTATTATAGAATTATTTAGTACAGTTATTGAAACCAGTGTTGGGGGTAATGCATAACAAGTAACAAAAGTTACATTATCAGATTACTTTTTTCCAAATAACTAAGTATCTTTACTTTTAAAACATTATGATGCTTATTGATAAATGTGATGCTTATTGTAGTTCATAAATGTAAGCATGCATTTACTCATCTCACTTTCACAAAAAACGATTCATATTCCTCAAATGGAACTAAAATAGTGAAAATATACTTTATGCATTTAATCTCACTTTATTAACCAATGTCTTTGCTGCTGATCTTTGATTACCTGATTCAGCCATACTAATAAGCAAAAATGACTTTAGATAAACATAATTTTAATTGTGTTGAACTATCTTTTGTTGCGTCCTATTCAATCCAGAATGGCAGCAGCTGAAAGCTGTTTGTTTGAGATGCGCCCTCTACAGACATGAATTTGCATGTTCTTCAGCCTGAGGATTATTCGTTTCACTTTTGGTTTGAAAAGGCCTTCGAAATAGATTTTCTTTTTAGTAAACAAGCAAGCCCAGCCCAGTTGAGAAAAGCCCATTACTTTCCACAAAAAGCAACGACATTAGTTATTTTTCAGGAGTAACACTTACTTTAAAAGTAACTTTCCCCAACATTGATTGAAACCAACCACCATATTTTTGGAAGATGGGTATCTAAAGTGCAGAACCCTTAAATTCAAATCCTGTCAGGAAAACCATCCAATTAATCTGCCCACCAACAATCATCTGGTGTTCCACAGGGATCTGTACTTGGACCTCTTCTCATTCTATACTAAATCACTCAGTTATTTATTTAATAACCACTCTTGGCCTCTTACCTCTTATTAAGAATGCAAATCTCATCTCAAAATAGAAATTACAGGCTAGCTGGCAAAATGATCTCTAATAGTATGGACCTTAGGGCCATGAGGCCAAGTGATTTCAATGCTTATTACAGCTGGGGCACGGATAGGCCTTATGGGTAATCTTTCTGAAGATTGGTATTGTATTGTTTTTAGATTTCCATAGAAGTTTGAGGCTAGTTATTGCTTTGAGGAGAGATCTTAGGGGATTGGAGGCAATTTCCAATGTTCAGCTCTCTACACTAAAGTCTGGTTGCCAAATATATGAAGAATATTGTCCACTTGAGAAACCATATTAGACAAGAAATTTCACAGCTTAACACAAAGTTGCAATGAATGTGGTTAAGACAATGGATTAATAACTTAGTTAGAGCAACTATTGTTCATTAAACATTTTGATTTCATTGCTAGTTATCAAAATTTTGATTAAAAAATGCACTGTATATCTTGATGATAACATATGTGATTAGTAATGTAATTTTAGTAAATGAAGATGTGTAATCAAGGATGAGATATCTGTGAAAACAAAGAATACCTAAAAAAGCCATTATGATCTTGAAATCATTAGGCAATTGCTGTAATATGGAGATTAAAAAACACAAGGGTCTAACACAGACAGCAGGGGGCAACAAAGATCAAAAATAATAAGACAAACATTATAGCAAATACGTGGTGTGCATGACCTTCATAAAAAAAGGTAAAAAATAATACTGGAACACATATGGATTAATGTGTTTATAGTAAAGGGTTGGTTCACCCAAATAAAGATTTTGTCATTTACTCACACTCAAGTTATTCTACGAGTTTCTTTGTTCTGTTGAACACGAAAGAAGATATTTTGAAGATGGGGGTAATCAATGGTCTATGTCGATGGTCCCTTTTTTTCATACTATGGAAGTCAATGGTGCCTGTGCCTGTGTTTAGCACAACTTGAGGGTGAGTAAATGACAGAATTGCCATTTTTGAGTGAACTAAATGATAAAAAATGTATCATTATGTGCCATATTAAGAACCAGATTTCATGCAATGCGCTTAAGACAAAACATTGCTTTAATTGAAAGCATTGAAAATATTTCAGTTTAATATACAAAATTTCCATTTCATAATTAATGCTTAAGATAATTATGAGTTTGAAGAGCAATCCTCAGCCTAAACATCTATCTATCCATCTGTCTCTCTCTTCTCTTTAGTTATCCATCCATCTATTTATTCATAAATCACTCAACCATACATCTATATCGATCCATTAATTCATTTTTTAATAAAAGCAATTTATTGGAAAGCTTATAGTTCTTTAGGCCTATACCACTTAACAAAATTAAATCTTCTAATGTAATTTGATGCATTAAGAGAATTGCTAAAAGTTCCATTTTGTAAGCAATTTAATTCCTGTATAAATAATCACTTCAATAAAACATTTGGGATTTCATTTTGCTTCTAAGAATACAGGTGACCGTGATCATGACTTGTGATTTAGGGTTGCCAGGGTTTATGGTTGAACTTTAGAGTAGCACAATTTTCAAACTTCTTCACTGGCTTTTATGCAAATAAAGTTTTGTGGGTTTTTTTTTTTTTTTTTTTGGTTTTAAACTATGTGTTGGCCTTGTGACCTTCTGAAGGATTTCTGCAGTGACATCTCACAATTCCTTCACCTGTGCCTATGACATCCAGAGGAAAATGTCTAGAACATAACAGTCTGTCTTGCATCAAGCAACTTGGAAGAATTTAAATAAAACAAACACAGTAAGAAAATGAATAATATAATTGAATCTGAAAAGGCTAATACATAGCAGTTTATTAGAATTCATATCGCTTAAAAGTCATTTATGGAAACGGCCCTAAATTAACAAGCACTGCAGTACCATTGACAGCCAGCAGATACTACCATTGAGCCAATCATGTGTAAGTGCATGACTTATTTTGCTTGCATTTCACAGATAAAATAGCTAAAATAGCTCTCCACAGATTCTAAATGCAGTTGGTCGAAAAAATAAAAATAAAAAAACACAATTCTCATTTAAACAACCCAACAACATCTTTAATTATTCATTTATTTATTTATTTGATATGGACATAGAAATAACGTGCATTGTTTAAAATGTTCAACACCTGTCCATTGGGGATTTTACAACAAATAAAAACACATTGTTAAACAAAACAAGGCACACATGAAAACAACTTTGGCCCGATTTAAGCCACTGTTTGAGCTCTCTGGTAAAGATGTTAATATTGTTCTGCTGTTTGAGTCCAATTGGGAGAGAGTTCCATAGTAGCCTCTCTGAAGGAGAAGCTAGAAAAGATTTTCTAAACTTTGGTAGTACACAATCCCAGCTAACTGAGGCTCTGGTGGAAGGTCTAAAAAAACTCTGACGCCTCTCCATGAGGCCAGAGAACAGTCGTGACGCACAGTTGTTCAAACATTTAAAAGTCAATTTCAAACTAAACTAAACTAAAATGTACAATTTTTTCAAAAGTAAAAAGCTTGTGCTTTCGTATGATATCACAATGATGCCATATCATAGGTTTCTTGTCAAATATCTTAAAACCGTAATTTGTACGGTAAAAAACCGGCAGCTGTGGTGGTTGCCGGAACTTTACCGTTAAAAATACGGTAGGAACACTAATGGTTTTACAGACTTAACTTAAAATTTACAGTAATAAACCGTATTTTATTATCTGATAAAATGTTGATTTACCAACCTTTTGAAAAAATGATATCTGTTTTGTACCATTGTAATACACTGACAACCAACAATCACATGAGCAATCAAAATTCAAAACTCAATAAAAGTAATCTTCCACAAGAAAGTTAATACTTATATAAAGAAGCTGCACATAGTCATTCACACAAACATTAAATGCAATATACATAAAAAATGCAATAAACATTAATTTAACAACATTAAATGTAACATAAAACCCTAAAGTACAGAAAAAAACCAAGAAAACTATAAGGAACCATAGTTATTTCAACAAAAACACATAAAATGTGAAGTGTCACACAGTGAATTGTTGGAATGTCAATTTACAGTTTTTCACTGTAAATTATACAATGACTTGTTCTTTTTCACTTTCCAAAACAAAACTTAACAGTATTTTACAGTAAAATTCTATCACAGTTATTTACCGTATATATATTAAGGAAAATTTCTGTTAACCAATTAACAGTTTTGCACTGTGTCTTTTACCGTTAAAATCACGATTATTTTTTACAGTGAAGTGACTGGTTTCAGAGTGGACGCTGATGTTTGTGACCATGCTGTAATACAGTATGACATTCACAAACAACGACTCTCCTCTAATAAAACGAAAACAGTTTAGATTTGATTTAACTTTCCTGCAAACATGGTTTACTTGACTTTTTATCCATGATTATGCCCAAGTGTTTCGTTTCATGAACCTCATGAATGAGTTCATGGTCTAAATGAACTTCAAATATGCTGTTATTTCATCTCTGAAATAAATGTCACCATTTGCAAAGTGAAACAGTCTGAAGGTGCGAGTAGTCCGGTCTCTCTTCAAAAAAGTCATTCTCTCTTCCAAAGCGCAATGTAGTGACTAATGGATAGCGGAAAACTTCTGATTTCCCATTTCCCTCTGTAAATTGCAGAAACAGAGTGTCCTCCATTAGGCTCCATAAATCTGAGCTGATGTGACAAAGGGTAATGAAGCAGCTTTCTAATCGGCCTGCCCATGGCCCCCTCATGTCACACTGCAGACAGGCCTGTTTCCAAATGCAGGAATAGTTAACAGATTACCGAACGAAGCTAAATACACAAACATTTATTCCCAGGGCCAGACAACGGCATCACGTATGTCAATAATGCTGAGTGAAGTGAGTGAAGCTTCGCTAAATGCAGCGGAAAGTTGCTAGAATTTACAGAAATCAATAAAACAACACCCGACAAGTTTAATGAAAGAAGACTCTGTAATGATCCCATTTTTCCATGCTCATATATCTCTAGCTAACCAGAACCTCTGAAAAAGAACAACAAGTCCATTTCGAAATGCTGTTTTATAAAAACAAGAACTTCTTCTAAATCTGGGAGTTGCGCTTTACCCTCTCAGGAAGGTGTGTGGAGCAACGGCGGCAAGATGACATTAAACTCTCGGCTTGTCCCATACAGTAGCCTACACGTGTTCCTCTTGTCCTTGTCTCTGAATTGGAACAGAGCTTACTACAGCGAGACCTGGCTTGCGCTTTATCACATAAACCTTCGGTATCCCTAATCAAATAACCACCCGGGCATGAAAACATATTCCACTCTGTTCACGTAGCCTTGCGATGAGTGCCTTGCAGAATCAAACAGGACACGGGATTAAGTGATGGAGTCGAGTCTTCCAGAGGGCCTTGTGCTACGGCGATTAGGAGAGAGGTATTACTGAGATTGTGGGCGGTACGACACATAAAGAATGGGGACAGAAGTGCAAAGTAGCTCTCCAAGACCCATCAGGTGCTCATCTGTTGAAATATCGCTTTGTGGTGGAGGTATTATAAAATAACAATGCATGGAGCTTTTATTTACAGCAAATTGCACACCTGAAGGTACATTGTAGCAGCTGAATTTGCTCACATAAGAAAAAAAATGTTGATTTGGAAAAAAAAAAAAAAAAAAAGGGAAAATAAACCAACTTATCTTTTTAAAAATACACAGTGGTCCAAAAGTCTGAGACCAAAAAAACAATATAATATATGTTAGTAGTTTTTTGTATTTCCCTGACTAAGGCACTTTTCTAAATAAAATGTTTTATTATTATTATTATGTTTTATTGTTGCATTTATAGAACATTTTTCTTTTAAACTTATATGTATCAAAGAAATATGTAAAAATGTCTTCAAAAAATAATAAAAATAATAAAATAAAATAATAATAATAATAATAATATGTCTTGAAAATATAAATTTAATAAAACTTGTTGTATATTATACAATAATATCATATATAGAACATTATTTAAAATTTTAAATCCAGAAACCAAACTGCATGGGAAAAAAATATATAATATAATAAATACATAATATAATAAAGATAATTATATATATAATTATCGTTATTATTATTAATGATAAATTAAATCTTCTTGCTTCAGTTAAAGCCCAAAGTAAATAACTCTTGAGAAAATGGATGACAAACCAAATACTACAGTAATAAACGCATTACCACATGGTCTCAGACTTCTGGACCCTGCTGAATATTTTATAAAACTGTATTTATCTTTTTCGAAATTGACATATTCACATTTCGATATTTGACACTTGCAGTGCTGTATAGTGGCTAATGGCTCACTAAATCCACATTCCCTTTCTTTGTCTCTCTGAACTCCTATCTTTGCATTCGGCTGAGAGACTGAGAGGTCATGACCTCTGTGGCCTTTTGTTCCCTCGGTGAGTTGGGTTACAGACAGCGCTTCATCAGCCATGCTGTAGATGACCTTCTGTACTCCTGTCCCTCAGAGCTATGCAGGGCCATTGGCCTCTCTGTTTCAGTGTTAAAGCTGCCTTTTACAGAGCAGCCTGGCCCAGCTGGGAGACAAACAGAGACAAATGGCCTGGTATTTTTTCTTCAGAATAGTTAAATCAACAAGTGTGACATAGAAAATGGGTGTAAGGTGGATTGCATACACACACATTTACTAAGCTATATAAATGGCTACATTGCATAGACGTACAAACTGTATGTTCTATCCCCTTACACTAACCCCTACACCTAAAAACATGTACTGTATGTGGATATCAATGTAAACTGTCTCTCTGAAATCTTGGCTAACTTTACAGAGATGCTTATGTTGCTAAAGTTTAAGTAAGATACAGTGTCCTCTGTAAGAGGCTCTCAAAGCCGTTCCAAGAACTCCCAGGAAGTATTTAAAGCTCAGACGTGATGCTGTAAAAATAATTCAAAGAGCAGGAAGAGGAGTTATTAAACCGAAAGGAAAGTTGCACAAGAGTGGAGGGGAGTTCAGACAGCAGGGGTCTTTGATGAGCGTATCCGGACTGGGCCGGATGAGAGCTGAGTAATGTGGGGGAGCTTTATCCAGGTGCACACATTGTGCTCTCGAGTCTAGCACTCTTTTCTGCCCTCATCCGTCTCTCTTTCACTCATTCGTTCTCTTTCTCCCCCCTTTCCCTTCTCTGTCTATTCAGCTCGAGCGCCAGGAGTCAGATAGATGGTCCAGCTGCATCCTCTTGGTCACTATGTGCCAGTTTATTTAAGGTCTTCTTGGAACAGAGACCTCCCTGTGAAAGTCCTAATATATTGCCTGTGTGTTCGTGTTTGCCTGTGTTTGTTCTCGGGAGAGTAAGTCACGGTCCTTAAATACATCTCAGGGTCGGTTAGATTTAGAACGCTGAGTAAATACTACACCGATTCAGCTTGCATGAAAGGGAGTGTAGTTATGGCTTTCTCATTATGTTTTGGACTGAGGAGATCCATAACACCTGGAGCAAGCCATCCATTAGCATTCCCATTCATCTCGATGGCACTTTCTCAGGATGGCACAAGAACAAGGACGCACACAGTTCCAAAAGTCTTCAGTAGCAACTATTTGGAGGTGTGACGTGGCAGGCAACAATTTAAGGCTAAATACTGTTACGTTATAATTATTATTTGTATTTTCTACTTTCCAAAAGTGTTGGGAAAAGTTTTTTTTTTTTTAAAAGTCTCTTTGCTAACCAAGGCTGCATTTATTTTGATCAAAAATACAGTAAAAACAGTGATATTGTACACCAGACTTCAGTGCTAAGTTGCTCAATATTATCAATTTTTGCGGAAACTGATACGTTTTATTTAGGATTAGGATTCTTTGATGAATATATATAAATATATATATATATATATATATATATATATATATATATATATATAATCCTCTGGAATAACATAATAAAATCAATACTGTCATTTTGTATTAATTTAATGTATTTTCGTGTAATGAAATAATTAAATAACATGATTTCTTTCATATCTATATTATTTATATGTAACACATATATAATGTATTACAGTTTCCACAAAAAAATAACTGCTTTCAATGTTGATAATAATAAAAAAATGTTTCTTGAGCTGTCACAGTTCCCTCATACACTCCATACTTCATCACACTCATCTGGTCTACAAGTAAGACTACAGACTATTACCTGTTGTCACGGGTGTGGGTGCAGGCAGAAGAGCAGACAGAGTCCAGAATTTCGATGAAGATACATTTAATTTGTAAATACAGGCAGGAAGACGGGGTACACCAAGTAACATCAAACATTGACCGACAAACACAGACTGAAGGAGGGAGAACTAAATACACAGAGGAATCAGGACTAATGGGGTG
Organism: Pimephales promelas; assembly: GCF_016745375.1. The sequence continues at coordinate 1,014,763 of NW_024121113.1, forward strand.
AAAACAGGTGAAACAGATGAAACAGGACGCTGAACGGGAGGCTGATGAGGGAGTGAGTTCAGGTGTGCAGACGAAAGGATTCTGGGAAGTGTAGTGCTGATGACGCAGACAGGATGGTGCAGACGAAGACTGTGACACCTGTATTCTTACCTCCAGCAATTCCTACAAGAGTTCCCTATCGTCACCTCATATTCCCTGACAGCACCAAATCAGCATATTAGAATTATTTCTGAATGATCATGGACACTGAAGCTGATGAAAATTATTTGCCCTGACAGGAATAAACAGTTTAAAATATGTTCACATGGAAAACATTTTTTAATGGTAATATTTCACAATATTTCTGTTTTTATGTTATTTTTGATCAAATAAATACAGCCTTGGTGAGCAGAAGAGACTTGCAGTTGGCTAACTGGGCCATGTTACAGTATGTAATATATAGTAGATTTCCCCCAAACTGTACATTACACATTTATACTCTAACACACGTGTTTGAATTAATAGCTCTGAATAAACAACGTTACCTCACGACCAATTTGTACGAGTGATTAAAAAGTGGCTAATTCATACTAATTCAAACACCCTTACTCAAACGAATTCGTATGATTTGTCTAAACCCACGTGATGGGTAGGTTTAGGGGCGGGGTCAGGGGTAGGTCGAATTCATACGAATTGGCCAATTCGTAAAATATGTACGATTTAATAAAAATCGTACTAATTCGTACGAGTGAGGTCGTACGAATTGTTACGAATTAGCCACCTCGAAAAAATTTGTACGAATTCCTGTTAGATCGGGTTGGAATAAATGAAAACCACTCTCTTAAAAAGCGGTCACTTCTGTCTTGGAACGGGCTGCAAAATGCTCCTTGACTCCACAGAGATAGTCAGGTTTGTATTTTTTTTTTTTTCATTCAGAACAATCAATCACACCACTTCTAATTTCTATTTCAAATAAGCAGTATAGCCTTGGTTTTTTTTTGGTTCCTCACCAGTTTTCAGCTGCTCTGGGCCATCCACAGGCCATCAATATTGATCACCTTTCTATATGAAAAACACTCCACTCTCATGATTATGACTTGCACTATTGATTAATTCATTTTATGTTGACGACAGCTGCATTAACATTAGAAAAATGATAGAAGTTGAATTTATTCAAGTGAATCAATTATTCATTTAATTCATGTATGCATATTTATATATTCATTATTGTATTCATTTATGCAGATTTTGGAGGCTGTAAAATGCTAGACGTATGACTTCACATTATACTAATAGCTCAGCCTGTCCTGTACAGGAGGAGGTGACTCAGAACTTTTATTGCACCAATACTGCCTACTCATCTGCGCTATCCCTGCACAGCCTGTGCTCTCCTGCGTCATAGAACAGTGTCCTCAATGGGACCTTTAACTTCTCGTGACCCCTGAGGGGTGGAGCTCCTCATTTCCTGCCCTGCTGGTGACTCACACCCATCAATGAAGGTGTTTATCAGTCTGACCTTTCATGACCTCTTCTGTTTCCTGCTGATGACTGGATGACCCTAGTGGGTGACCTCTTGTTGATTTTTATCTGGTTTTTAACACATATTCAGTTTATGTCTCAATGCATCTTGTCAGAACGGCCTGTCAGAAGCATTATGCCTGTTCAAACTCATTATTTTTTTACTAAGTGGATTTTTAATTAATTTTTAATGCACAAATATTACTTACTCACACAAATATATATGTACACATAGACACACACACACACACACACACACACACACACACACACACACACACACACACACACACACACACACACACACACACACACACACACACACACACACACACACACACACACACACACACAAATATATATACATAGTTGTTAGAATGTGTTTTTTTTACCCCATTGGTCATGTCTTATCTTGCCCGAAGCAGCAAGTGAGCCAAAACTGCCAAAAAAAAAAAGAGATGTACAATTACGACGCTGCCTCCAGCAACTTATAAATGTGTCATCATGACAGAGTATGATAATATTTGTGTAGGCTAATGCATGTGCATTTTAATTGCAAATAGATTTCCTTTTATAAATGACAAATAACATTGGAATTCAATATGAGAATAAGACAAATATGTGGATTATTTTTAAGTGACACATATTGATCCCATTATGGGTGCTAAATAGAACAAAAAAAATTTTTTTTAAAGATTTTTTGGCTTCCGTCAAATGTAATTGTTTCGTTTCATCTCAGGATATGGGACTGTAATCGTTGCTTTTCAGGCAGCAGAAACAATGAGCTTTTTGATTAAGGATCCAATATGACCAATTACCACACTGTAACTAGCCATGTTGGCGGAATGTAGATGACAGAAGATCTTTAATGGCTTGTACATTCCACAACAGCATGGATGAACAAAATCTGTTATCACCATATTAAAATACAAGATGCACATTTATCACCACAAAACGAGTTTAAAAGCATGGATTACTTGGCAGACGACATTGTCTTACTAGAAAATTACGGAGAAAATGGACAAGGTGACCCTCTAGTCTAAAGTATCATTTATAATCTATTTCAGATAAAGCATTGTTTAACAAAACCAAACGGTAACACTTTATTTGAAGGGATTTGCATAAGACTGACATGACACTGTCATAAACATGAAGTCTTTATGAATGTTTATGTTGTCATTAAGTGTCATTCGGTAAATTATGACACTTTTAATGCAAAGTTGACATTGTTTAAAATGTCTTTGTCATGACAATTTGACATTAACCAAGACAACAATGTCTTGATTATGACTACTTGACATTAACCATGACAGAAATGTCTTTGATATGACAACTTGACATTAACCAAGAAATCATAACCTGTCACAAATATGTCATAACAGGTCTAATTATCAAACTTAAAGAAGTTATTTAGCTTTGTGTTAACATTACATTACCCTGTCATATGTGGTTGGTTTTGACTTTGGCCATCATGACACCATTATAACGTGTCATGAATATTTTACTTGTCCTCAAGTAAGTGGAACACATTGGACTCGTTATAAAGATGTCATTAAGGGTTATTACACTGTCAAATGCTTTAACAACAGTGTCATTAATATTTCCCCTTACCTCAAGTAAAGTGGAACACGTTGGACTAGTTATAAAGATGTCAGGTTGACAGGTTATGATTTCTTGGTTTATGTCAAGTTGTCATAACAAAGACATTTTAAACAATGTCAACTTTGCATTAAAAGTGTCATAATTTACCGAATGACACATAATGACAAAAGTCATAAACATTCATAAAGACTCCTTCATGTTCATGTCAGTGTCATGTTAGTCTTATGCACACCCCTTTAAATAAAGTGTTACCAAACCAGGTCATGTTGCTATAAAAAAGTGCAAAAGATATCATAATTTACCTGAGTGTAAGATTTGAGTTTGCACTGCCATCTAAAAAAATATGTCGGTGCCATTGTTTTGTTTGTGCCGTTATATTACATTAAAATTAATTTTTTTTTTTGTAGAAAATATGAAAAAGCATATTCTGCGGGAGCACACGCATGAGGTTTCCAAAGACTTATAAAACAAGCATACTGTAAACATAGCCTAATTTTGTTATTCCATAATGCGCTTTGTGAAAGATGAACAGCTTCTAAATGCATGACCACAACAAAAAGTGTATCTGAAACTCTCTGCGATTACCTCAAAAGCAAGGCCAAGAACACCGACTTGAGATGCAGGAAGAGGCATGGGAGGGGCAGAGCCTTCACTGTCTCCTTGAGGACCTTGCTACACTTCATCATACATTCCTTTTCATCTCCGCGTCCTCAACTTCCAATGGTTTTCCGCATCACCGCCGCTGAAACGCACAGTACGTGATAAGGTGAACCTGCCGGCTGTGGGAATTGACCCGCTATCCTCAGTTTAGATGTCAATAGTGGGCAATTTTTTCCCACTTCCTCAAGGTCATTGTGACCTGGAGTGAATCCATAAGAGACTAGCCTAATTACTGAGCAACAACAGGCAGTGCTGGAATAACCTAATTATTCTTGGCACATATTAGATAAAGGGGCCTATTGCTGGCTTTCCTGTAAGGGGCCTGTTGAAAAGGAATTTGATTTCCCCAAATACTTCACCACCAGATCTCTCCTAGTGTTAATTTGGTACTTTAAAGCAATGAGGGATACCTCTTCCTTGCAAAACTGAAGGAATGGCTCTTGGAATATAAAGGGTAAAAAAATGAACCGATCCCCCAAAATGTCTGTCCACCCATCCATCCATCTATCTCGAGTCTGAGGTCACTGTTTTGTAGCTCAAAATAGATATGTTTACCCCTCAATATATTTAACCATTACCACAAGGTGATTTTTATTTTTGCAAGATGATGAGATGAAAAAGTCACTGAGTGGATCTATGCAGTTTTATTTATGGATCTGTTTCTCTTCAGTCAATCCTACCCCCTGAATAAGACACGTTGTGCAGTGGACAGCAAACTAATGGAAGTTTCCCTCCAGGACATACCAGTGTGATCCTCATTGACCATGTCATGATGAATTAGCTTCAGCTATAGGCAGCTGGCTTTCTTATAATACACCTACAGGTCAGGAGCCAGCGTTCCTTGATTTGTTATGGCCACAGTAAAGAGAAAGGTCTTTGGATGCATGTTCTTTTAGTGACTCACCTATAAACAGTGAATTAAGCTGGAACATAGAGGACACAGTAGCTTATATTTGGATGTGCGCAGTCAGAAATAGATTCGGAGATATCACAAGGTTATTTTGTTTGTTCTCTGATTTAGATCATTAAAATGGCTGCCATTGTGTTTACTGTCATTTTATTTGTCCATTAAATTAGCAGTAGCCTAGATCTGACTGTACATTTGATAAACACTTTGCCCAAGTAGAGATGAGTGACCTTTCAGTTTCTTGGTTACTTGGATCCTATAACCTTTAGCCATCAGTGGTTCTCAACTAGGTTTGCTTTAGGACCCAGATTTTACACTTGACTCAACACCAATATCTCTTCTATTTAAAAAAAGAAAGAAACGTAATTAATTTAAATTTAATATAAAATATTTTTGAGTTAATTAATTTCACTGAACTATTAATTCAACCTATAGTACCTGTGTCATGGGGGTATTCCAGAAAGCAAGGTTAATTTACCAGCACATACCCTGAACTCTTGGTTGACTAACCCAAACCTTTGAGGTATGCAGGATCCAGAACGGCAGTCTGGAGTATGTTCAGTCGACCCGGAGTATGATACTCAGAGTTACAGGTATTCCAGCGATCACGTGGTATAAGTAGGAGCTCTCATTAAATTCCCATCTTACAAGCTGTAATTACGTGCTCTACAAAAATGTGAAGTTGAAATCTTGTAACTATGGTAATTAGCCTACACAACATGGCGTGAATGCACCTATATGTCTTTCTTCTTTCTTTTGTTTAATGGGGATTTACACTAATAGTGCATATCGTCATCAAATCAGTCAAGCCCCCTGGCTTGCATCCACTGAATATCTCAGAAGTAAACTAACCCTGGAACATAAGGATATGTTCAGAGAATACTTTGCTGTAGCTACTTATGGCGCTTTTCCACTACACAGTACCAGCTCGACTCGCCTTTGTTTGGTTTTCCACGGTGTAAAAGTTATGCTTTCGGGTACTTTTTTGTTTCACCTCCGGCGAGGTTCTGAGCGAGCTGAGGCGATACTAAAATGTGACGTGAAAACAATGCCGACTGCTGATTGGTCATTCACTGCGTCATCATTGCATGCACAAGATGGATGGAGTATCCAGAATATCCCCGCCATTTTGAAATAGTTTGGCCAGAGATAGTTACTAAACTTACATTAAAATGACATCATGACTTTTGCATAAACATACACGCCACTTTCAAGTCAAGTGGCATGTTATCTATACGCATTTTGAGCTATCCGTGTGTATGCGTGTATGTCTACGCCGTTAAATGTCCAAGTGATTCCACGTGTATGTACACGCCGTTAAATGTCCGAGGAAACGAAGCAAAATGTAGATCTACATATGGGGAGTGATATTTTTTTTCCTAGGATGGTAGGGGAAGACTCATAAATGCTATTAACCCCAGTGACGGGTAGGTTTAGGGATGGGGTTGGGGTAGGTCATATATTTATAGAGTAATGTAACGTTAAGTCAATGGCGTTCATAAACACTCTAAAAAGTGATTATGCGTGTTGATAGCACACCAAAAATGGAAATAGGAATTGGCGTGTCATACACGCGCCATTTCATGAGATCAGTCTGACCTGGTACTGGTAATGGAAAAGTGCCATTGCCCTGAAAGTTACCTCAGGTTTTGGAACAGAAAGTTGATTTTATCCGCTTACTCTGAGTAAACTTACCAAGGTAAGTCGCATAACCTGCTTTCTGGAATACCCCCTGTTCTCTATTGCCTATATGTCAAACTGTTGTCAGAGTATGAATTACCAGAGGCTGAATTATTCTTCAAGAGAGGAAAGCCACAATGTTTCCACGGAAGCGCTAGTGCACAAGACTTCAAATTCAGTAGATCAATATGGCGTCCAATAACATGTTGTGTTGCCTTCTCAAAGTGCCTTGTGTCTGCATGGCTATGTGTGTGCGTGCATGCATATGGTGCAAATACTTGTGTGAGCAAGTGCGGTGTTGAACGGCAAAGGCTGATCATGGTGTTTGAGCTTGTAGCCGCTGATGCATGAAATGGGACTCAGACAAGCAGTCTGCTTAAGCCTGTCCACATGTCCTCCTCCATATACCTACATCACTCCATTGATTTTGCAGCAAGAGATGGATGTGGGGGTAGAGGTAAATCTGGCCTTGAGTTTGTAAGTCCTGTAATTCAGACATGTTTACAATCCAGAAAACATTACACAAATTCTTTAATTAAGAACTTAATAAAGGAACCCAGCAGGTTACAAAGGATCAGATGTGATAAATGGTGTCTTTTCATGTTTTATGGGGACTTTCTATTAACCCAATGATTTTTATATATTTTACAAACTGTATATTCTATCCCCTACTCTAACCCTACACCTAAACCCACCTATCACAGAAAACTTTCTGCATTTTTACATTAACATACACATATATATCTTAAAATATAGTACAATTTAAATAAGCCTTTTACATCATCTTTGGTTGATTTGATTGCTTATAGAGTGAAAGCATCATTAGATAAATGGAAATTTCCCTCTGTGGGATGCCAAATTAAAGGTTGTTAATCAAGAAAATGCTAGTTTAGCATAATATAATAATGTTTGTTGATTTCATTAATCAAAGTCAAAATGTACAGTGTTTACAAGAAAATCTGTTATTTTCATACTAGGGGTCTTTGGGTTGTCTGAGAGTCTGACAACTACTGATATAAACCACATTCCTCTTGCATTGTAATGACAATAATAATTTATTCATAATTCTCACACTTCATACTACTCCAGCATTCTGTTTGCAACTACAAAATTCAACTGGGAAAATAAAACATCACAAAATGAGGTGCAGAAGGCTAAAGCCCTTGGATTCTGGGATCTGTCTTTTGACCTCCAAAACAAAGTAGCAAGTTAATGAACATCCATTACAACAAATCACACATGGCCTTGGAATGCTAAACGGGTCTTAATTGCAAACCCACTACCAATGGAAAATGCACACCTCTGCAAATGGCAGATGCTTGATCCTGATCAATAGCAGGCATGCAACTATCACTTGCAAAATCAATATTGTTGTATTGGTTCTCCAATCTTCTGTCTTGTTGGAAATAAGGGCTCTAACAGAGTGGCCACGGATAACGAGCTTGACCACTGAGACCTTTGTCTTTATCTATCAATGGGTCAATCCTTAAGTCTCTAGTGACCTGAGGCTGGTGTGGTTCTTCACCACATAGCCATTTAGACCTAATCGTGTATGTGTGGGTTTTTTTTCATTGCTTAGAAGGTTATTGTGCATAAAAATGCCAATTCTGTCATTTACTCACCATTGTGCCATTTCAAATCTACATTTCAACTGTTTTTTTTTTTTTTTTTTTTTTTTTTTGTCCATAGAATAAAGTCAATTTGGTCAAAAATAACATTTGGCGCTACTAATTTGCATTGTCATTAATTTTTTTCCTTCTTTTCTTCTTTTGTTTTCCATAAAAGAATTCACAACATGAGAGTAAGTAAATTTGGTCAGAATCTTGTCCCTTAAGATATCATTTGACTTCAATGTTAGCTTCATAAATACATAAAGACCTATGGTGTCTTATTATTTTGCAGTACACTGAAAAAGCTATATTTACTGCTTTGTCTTAATAAGGAATATTTAATGAGACAACACAGGTCGTAAACCAAGCAAATGTTCATTTCTGAGTGCTGTCGAACACCAGAACACACCCTCTTTCTTCCGTATTTCGCATAAGCCCATCTATTAAACGACTTTCAATGCACCAATTTGTCTTTGGCAGATGAATGTCCTTGCTGGCACAAAATTGCATTAGTCCCTGTTTTAGCCAGTAAATGCCATCTGTGATTGACAGGAAGATATGAGCCAAGAGTATACATGCCTGGGCAAATGGTGTCCATTAAATGCTAAAGTAACATGGATTATGGTTTAATTTGCTGAAAAATGATGTTTACTAAGGATTTCACATACATTCTCTGACACTATAATGTTCGACTGACATGTTTTTGAACCCCTAGAGGATCTTTCTGAATCTGACCTCTGAACTGTAACGGACAGTACATGAAAACTAAAAAAAAAAGACATTAGAACCCATTTAATCCTGAGATTAGGACAAACAGGTTAGGATGGAAATGTGTATTTGGCCCCAAAGTTTTTGTCAGTATAGCGTAATTTTGTACATTTTAGCGTACAGATGAACCTGAACCTAACATACTAAAAAGACTCATTCATGTAGTTTAGCTTGTAGCGCATGGTGCTATAACAGGGCCAAGGTTGAAGGCTCAAATGCAGAAAGTCGCTTTGGATAAAAGCGTTTGCTAAATGCATAAACAAAAGCCACAAACCTCAATTTTGATGTCATGAAGCCATGACTTCCTTTATAGCATACATGTGCAGTATATGAAACTACTCTAAAAAAGCTGGTGACTTGTAAAGAGAATTAAAAAGAGAGCTAGCTTTCACAAGGCTTCTTTCACCTTGAGCACAGAGTTATTTCAGAGAATAAAAACGAAGGGCGTCGTAGATAAGGAGCTCGGCAGACAAGGACAAGTGAAAATCACGCCGTGCAAATGCGCCGCAATTGCGGAGGCCCTTTTGAGAGATCACCGGTGGTTTAAATTGCAAAGATGAGCGTCAAAATGGATGAGGCGTCTTCAGGCTCTCTGGCACTCGCCTTTGAGATTTGCAGTAATTACTCATTGAATGGGGGCATCAAGAAGCTGCTGACGCCGTCTCGTTTTTCAGCAATAACAGAGCGCTTTCCACATCGCTCTGCGTCACAATCATTCAGTCACCTGGAAAATGTGAGTCCCTCCCCGCACAACAACACATACTGGCAAACTTTTCACGTGCTTCTGCTGTGTATTGATCAATGCGGAGGAGAAGCGGAACATAATACTACATGACCTCTGTTGACATTATAATGTTGCATTATTTTGTAATAGTGAGGAAAGTGATGACAGCTTAAAAAGGCCGCTGCATGAGTATAATAGCTGACCCGTGTACATTTTGCATAGACGAAGATAAGGAGATATAAAGCCCCATGAGGGCGAGAGAGACAAAGAGAGAAGTGGGAGAGAAGCATGAGAAAAGAGAGCGAGAAGGAGAGAGTGTGGTCTGATAATGGAGGGCAGGGGAAGGTTGCTGACCTGCAGATCATTCTAGGGTTGTGTTACAGAGGCAGGACAAGGTCAGCCTCCTTAGTTTACCACTGTGGTTTCATCATCTGTGTTTTATTTAGTATCACAAACAAATCGGAGATACCCTTAAATAGACATTATAGAGCATCCAACCCAAATGGCATCATTTCTTTTCTCTGGGATGAAAGGCAAAGCAGTGCACATGCACTCTTAGAAGAAAAGGTTCTACTGTATATAGAACTACTGTATATATTTCTTTCAGGCGCTTGATTCATATAAAGAACTAAATCATATTATCATTTTTTGTTGTCTTTCATTTAATATACTTAAGGATGTGAATATAATTTGGGTGCCCAGCCAACGTCACTCAACATAAATGTAGCAATGGCAAATGCCAACGATCTAATCAATTCCCAATAGACAAAAATCAAGAAAAAATGGGTATACATCACAATAGGGACGAAAAGACAACTGTATTCATTAATGACTTTTACAATGGTGTTTCATGTATAATGGTGTTTCATGAGTTGTTTACAATGTTAAAGAGAAGGATTCTCAT
>NW_024121113.1:1025614-1153990 GCF_016745375.1 Pimephales promelas
CAACGAATTGTATCCGGTATATGAAAAGCATGTCGGTCATAGGCACTTTATACAAATATTAGTTAGCCAAAACCAGCAACATTGGTTCTACCAATGGCGTAAGTTAGGAGGTGTGACTGTTTGAGCGATGGAAGACTGAAATGGAAAACTTCTCATTTAAATGAACAAAGACCTTAATGTGGATTGCTGTTCGAGGCATGAACTGACCAATAGTGTTCAAGAAAACCTTAGAGACAATAACAGCATAATCCAGCCGTGTGCAATCGGACGCAGTAAAATCCAAATCCAGGATTACAGCATTATAATCTATTTCTTCCAGCACCACAAGCCTTTGGAAACAAACAGCCTCTCCTAACCTTTTATGAGAGCTTCAGTTTATCTGAGAGTGATACAGTGTAGTAGTTCACCCTTACAAGATAGCCATATGAGAATCCAGGAAACAGGAAAGGATTATCAACTTTACACTGTCAATGTGTATATACCTTTAGAAGTACCACTAGAAGTCATAACCCTGAATTGTTTTAAGAGTGTGGAAACGTCACTGGTCAATCTTTGAGGGTCATATATGAACATTGGCATTCAGCACTTGATGGATGGGAGGTTAACAGGTTGAGTTTATATCACATGAATTGAGCTTGGATGGATTGTGTATACTATATATATAGAAATTCAATTTATTTAAGCACTTTGCAAAGGCTATGAGACTTTGAGATATGGAACCAACATATATTATACACGAAGAGTTCAGATCCATCTCACACGTTTTCACGTTTAGACATTCAGTCATTTCACTCTAATGGCAATGAAAAGGTTATGTCCCTTATAGAAATGTCTTATTTTCATAAATGTCACTTTAGTCAATTCATTGGTATTTAACAAAATGTAACTGTCTTTTTCTGCAAAATCAGCTATGTTCATGAGTGTGCTTTTTAAAAAAAACAAAAAAAAAAAAACTCTAAGTCCACCTCTTTGGACAACGAAGCATAAGAAACAGTTGCAAAATCACTACAGATCTATCTGGAAACATTGCAAATGACGAAAGCAGAATTCAAAATGTAACAATGAAGAAACTGATCCCCACAGCAGGGGGAGCTGTAAGTGACTATTGCATCAGTTTCTGTTACAGCAGCACAAGGAACACTGTTGTGTTTACTTGCTACTCTGAAAATCCTGTCATTGCCACTGTAACCATGGATAAAACATGATAAAAACTTGCAGCTAGAAAATTGAAAGCCGGCTCATAAGCACACCATCATTCATCTTGAAATCCTATCATTTGATTTGCGTCTTCTGATTGGTTTCTGTGGACTTAAAGGATTATGCTGTCAAATGGAAATGGCGTTTAGCGGTTTCTGCCAACGTACCAAATAATAATAATTCATTATATTTCTATAGTGCTTTTCTGGGTACTCAAAGTGCTTTAAATTGAAGGGGGAATCTCCTCAATCACCACCAATGTGCAACATCCACCTGGATGATGCGACGGCAGCCATTTTGCGTCAGCTTACTGGTGGAGAGGAGACATCAACCAGGAGCCAAACAGAGATTTTCGTTCTTATTCGGTCTGATTATTACTGTTTACGTAGGAACCGGTTCCCTATCGGCACCGCGTTTCGATACCCAACCCTATCCATAATGCATCCGTCTGCATATTCAGTACCTTCGTCCATAATTTCAAAAAGTTTCAGCTGGTTAAATCAAAAGCACTGGCGCTGATCTGTGATAGGTCTGTTAGCGCATTAGGTCCAACCCCCAATGGACGAGTTTGAAAGGGTGGGCACTCGTAAATCCCCCCTCTTACACTTCCTCCTACAATGACGTAAAATGACGATTTTTGCGTCATTGTAGGAGGAAGTGAAAAGGGTAAATAGCGGATTTCTCTCGTCTCAGGGGAAAATGAGGAAGTGTTGGACGACCATTCAATAGTATAACTGGGTTTCTATCAATGGAAAGCTTAATGCAAATGGGTGGAGTGTCCCTTTAAAAAAACAACAAACCTAAACTTTTGGTTAATAGTTTATGTCAAAAATGACTTACATTGGGGGCACAGAAATCCACACTGGTTGTGGAACGCACCACTCCTTTGGGCAAGGAGTCTCTCTTCATGTTTTGAACATTGACTTTATCTCCTTGACTTGGGATTCTGGATGTAGCGCAGTCACAGGTGGGGACACAATGCTCATTGTGGGGAGGTTGACAGGTGTTGTAGACTTGGAACCAGTTTACAGATGTTTCAGTGGGGTTACTCCAGCGATGCCTACTAGAGCGGGCTGTCTCCATGACCCTTGACCCGTCAGCAGAAATACAGTAAGTCTCCTGTTTATGTGACTGATGCTTCATTCCTTTGGCACCTTTGATGTGAGCTTTGCAATAGACGTTAAAACAAAAATCATTGTCTGTCAGTGACATTGACACAGAGCTGGCTTTAAATAAAAAACTTTGTTGCACCACAAAAGTAGTTACTATGTTAATTTACCTGTTGTCTCTTGTGTTGGAGTTCCTCTTTGACTGCTTTTCCTCTCTAATTTTTTCACCCTTGTCCCTCTTGTCATCTCTACATTTTCTGTCTCAGGCTGTTAACAGACAAAATAGTTAATTGTTATATTTTAATTTTGAACGTAATTTAATTTATACAAAATAAAATACAATACAATACTTTGCTTTTTACATGTAAGATGAATACAATAATTTTATGCATTTTATTCCACAAATTTAGTAGTCTAGACTGAATCTAATCCAATGTAGGCAAAGGGATTACATAGGCAGAACGTGCCCCACACCCAACCATCTGTACAGACACAATCAACCACAATACCCTTTTTGGGGACAACTGTTCCGGCCCCTGTCTAATACATGACGATCAGTTACATTCCAGCTGGTACAAAAGCACCTGGGTGGACAGGGTTTGAACTCACCAAGTCATTCTGTCTGCACTGGTTTGGATTACACCCCTCATAATAGGCAATCTACCAGTAAAAGAATGAAACAAATAAGAATAAATAAAAAAAGTAATGCAAAATATGTATGTGTGTGCGTGTGTTTATGTATGCATGTTGATTGATAGAGAAAAGGAGAAAATGCTACATTAAAATATATTGTTTCCATTAATATTTTTTTTAATCTTGATCATAATCTTTTAAAACAAAATGTCGGTTTCTGACCTGGACAGGCATCTCTTGCTGTGTGTTTCTTGAATTGGTCTTTCTGTCTGCTATTTTCTGGCTTTCAGTCTTTCTTACACCTCTCACTTTATCTGTAATTTAAACACATTAATTGAATTATTGAACAATAGAACTTAGCAACCAAGTCACTATGAATATTTAGCTTTTTATTTTGTAATTTATTTTATTAGCAGAAGACTTCAGTGCATAAAACCACGACATTACAGAATCTCTGATAAGATTAAAAAAAAAAAAAAAATGTTAACCAAAGCAGAGCTCAAAATAGTACATTCCGTATGAGAAAAGTTATGTGGCTTTGCACCTCATTTCCTGTTTTGCTTCTTTATGTATTTTGATGAGGGGAAATACCGGCAGGATATTTTACTGTGCTTAGTCAAAGAAAAAATGTGGTGCATCCACACAGACAGGTTCAACAACATTATTAGCTTAAAATGACGTTACACCGCCATTTGAAATTCAGGTTAGTATAGTAGGCTTACAATCTTTTCATCATCTATTAAAAATAATAGTTATATATTTGAGCATTGTCCTTTTTAAAAAAAAAAAACTACTAACATTTAACTCTAGTTAGACTATGTTATGCTAATAAGGAAGACATAGACAGAATGAATACCAAATGGGTAGTTGACATAAAATACATGTGGGAAGTTGACATGTCCCTCAAGCTAAAAACGTTTAGGAATTGGCTTATTCTTTAATCATCATGATGCATCTTTTATGAACCTAAAAATGGAATGGAATGTTTGTACTTTTACTTTATGTGTTAGTTTCTGTGTCACACCACAGGAACATTTAAGAAGGCAAAAGGATGATTCCTCTGCAGTAAAATGACAAAGAAATGACGACCAGCTATGAAATATACACTTTTCTCCTATACATTTAAAGGTAGGGTAGGGAATTTCAGAAAGGCTAGCAATAGCAAGCTAGCTTTGAAAGCATACGATCCCAAAGTCACACCTAGTTCAAAACACATGGACACATACAGCCAGAGCATGCAAAGCGTCACGATCTGAGAGATGGTGTTAAATGACCTACAATAATAGTGAATGTAAACAGAGCTCTTACTTGCACCACCTGACTGCTAGATTCATTTCTGTGCTGATATAGAAACGTATAAATCCGAGTCTGAGGACGTGAACTGCCCTGAGTATGCAACGGGTTGCTATTTCTCAATTACGGTAATGACGTGAATGCAGCAGCTCGTTTTGGTGCAGGAGTAACTGTAAAAGGTGCACTCGGTGCGTGTCTAATAAAAAAGTTGCTGCCTTAAATTTTTTAAGCATACAATCAACATGGATGTTTAAGTCATTTTAACTTAAATTGCATTAAACTGACTTAAAAAATGGTTGGATCTTGTAGGTATAACTTTTAACCCTCAATCAGGTCAAGGGGTCTATACGACCCCAATCGACTTTTACTTAAAAAAAAAAGGTTCCCTTCATCTCAGTGGAATAAGATTTTGTCACTTTTCATATATTATATATCTGTACACACACACACCAGCCCGTTCTCATCCTTTAACGTCATATAGAACGCTATATGCAAAAACGGCGCTATACTACGCACATGGCACCCTTTATCGTTAATATAACACGCGAACCCAAGACGTTATAAATCCTTTAGCGTGAATATGACACGCACACCCTACCCCACACCTAAACTTAGCCCTCACAGCACGTGTTATATTAACGATAACGGGTGCCATGTGCGTAGTATAGCGCCGTTTTGTCATATAGCGTTCTATATGACGTTAAAGGATGAGAATGCGTTGCACACACACACACACACACACACACAAAAACTGGACTTGATTCAGTTGTTCTGAAGGTATGTAAAAAAAAAATGTTTACACTTCTGGTCTTCTGCTCTTCACATTGAAATAAATGGGAAAGTATTTTCTAAAACTATTTTCTTCATGTGTCAAAAAAAAAAAAAAAAAATCCGGCATAAATCTGATTTTTTCTACACAGAAATGAAGATACTATACTAGAGCATAAATGCAATGTATCATAAAAAAATAATATTTCACATGCAAGCTAATGGTGTAGTTGAGGAATTGTTTGGTATATGGATACAAAAGTACTTTATATCTCCAAAAACACAGCATTAATGAATAGACGAGAAGTAAACAAAAAAATTCTATATTATTTGTATGATTAAAATGTATATTTTTTGTACAATTACTCAATCAATTGTTAGGGTCATATAGACCCCAAAGCCCCGAAGTGTAAACAGGAAACGAAGACCATTTGAAGGTTAAATGCTTAACTGCAAATTGTTGTTATCGATCAAATTATTGATAATTTAATTATTTACAGTGAGAGTCTCATGTCATGGAACATGCTGATGATGTGTGATGCCTGGAAATGTATGTAAATACATATGTTGACAGGCAGGCACATCGTATCATTGCACAGGACCAAATGCAATGATTGGACGAACATAGAAGATATACAGTATGTAGACAGTATGTACACTTCTATTATTGTTTGCTATGTGATGAGAGTTTCAACCAGTTTAAAAAGTGTTTATGAAAAACATGTTTTAATCTAAAATCAACCTATCTTGAATGTTGATTTAAAAAGTCCATGACACATTTTGTCAACTACCCGAGTACTTTGTCATTGAAAGTCCTCAGAGCCCTTAAGTCCAGTGCCCTATTTACAATAAAGACCCTGCTGATTCTTAATTAATCTCACACAGGACAAGCAAGTGCTTTAAGTGAGCTGATGACTGCACAACACTGTGGGTGTGTTGTACCCACTCTCCATTCACTGTGAATGGGATTTGGCGCAATAAGGGTTTCTGATTGGCCAATGTTCAGCGGCTGTTGCTTGTCTGAGTGTGTCTTCTAAATGAAATCTCGGGCTTAACCTACAAATCCTCAGAGTTGTTTTACCTTCATTCTGATGGTTCCTCAGGAGGACTAAGTCTTCCTGCTTCTTGGCAGCTGGCCAGCCAGAATTAGTGCAGATGGTATTATCTGCAGGAGGGAAAAAAAAAAAAAATTGAGATTTATTTATTTAAGGTCCACCAGTGTTCCATGCTTTTATTTATTTTTTTCACTCTGGAAATCTTGATTGGGGGAAGTAAAATTTAGACAATCTTGTTTGTCCTGTCATGTAATCTGATAAACACTGTACAAACCTTTTTCTTTGTTTGCCTGTCAATCAAGCTAGTTTCTTTATTATGAGCGTGAAAGGACATGGACAACAAGGGCGTATTATTGCAGTTTGGTCATGTGATGCAGAAGAAACACATACCTAAAGCATGATTTTCAGAAACAGACTTTGGTAGTGACCTGAAAGTTGACACAACAAAACATTTAATAAAATACAAATGTTCAGAGAGAGTTTACATTTCTATGTCTCTATATGGAAGCCACACAGGCCCTTTCACTTTTACTTTGACTGGAAGTCTTTTTTTTTTCACTAAAAAACACAGACTGATCTCACCTTTGTTTCTTTTTTCTAGTGTTGTCTGAATTAATTTGAGAAATTTCCTGAAAATAAATACAGTATGAGGCAGTATAATGATACATTATTGTATATATTTATGTGAAATCTATTAATATGAAATCACATGCATGCATATGTTAATGCGTTCTCAAGAACACCCAAGCCTAACATTTCAGGTTTCTCAGGTTTCTCAAACAGACCTGAAATGTTAATATATTTTCATATGGTTTCAGTATAATCAGTTAACAGCAGCTTTTCCTTTAATGGAAGCTCATGATGTCCACAGCACTGTTATAGCGGGCATTCAGATGGCTGATACATTTCCCATGACAGTGCAGCATGCATGCAATATTCCAGCATTCATTTGTATAGTTACCATGGAGATGGAACGCGCTGCGCTCTTCCAGTTGGTGGTGTCATCTAAGAGAACAGCTGGACTTTGGGACCTGCTGGGGATGGTGTACACCTGGGCCTCACAGGACTCCTGCACGGCCTCGTACAGGCTGTCCATCGAGCCCTCCTACAAAAAAACAAAAAACAAAAAAAACATGTCACAATCATGTTACAATCTGTGTTGCTAATAAGCTAATGACCCCTGGTTTCACTGACAAGGCTTAAGTTAGTCTTCAAATATGTCAGTCCCGTTGTTTTGTCTCAAGATGCAAACAAGTAAATGTTTTTTTTTCTAAGGCTGGTTTATAACAGTTACTTAAATGTCTTTAATGAACTAAAGCCTATAATCCTGGCTTAATCTAAGCCCTGTCAGTGAAGCCAGGTCTGAGTGTTGCATTTTAAGCCTAGCCTTTATTAAAAAGAATATAGTATTTTATTAATATCAGTAATATATTACTGTATTTGCATTTATTGTTAAATAAAAAAAAAATCTATATACAGATCATTTAATTTCACTTTCTCAAATGTGAAAAAATTTGCTTAATTAAAGCTTCTCAATTTAGCATTGGTTTAAACAAAGGTCATGCTGTATTTTAGTTTAAAGCAATTTTTTAACAAAAATAAGTTAATAATTATGAATGCAGTACAACCACCAATTTCACGAAGAGTCACAGACCCGAAGACCCTGATTTATAAGGGTGCGTTTACACGACAACCTTCCCATGGACCTAAAATAACTAAAAATGCTGTCTTATGCATGCCAGGCCAGGCAAGTAGTTGGCGATGTCACTTTGCAGCACACAGCAGCACCATCTTTATTTTTTAACAGGAATAAAAGGGAGGCTGTGTGGGATGCATCTCTTCAGTGGGTTGTACAGTTATTTAATGTATTTTTGAATTGTTTTGCTGACGAAACACTGGAAAAAATATATTTCCAAGAAATTTTAGTATACAAAAAAACTGGAAAAACAAGAAAAATGTGAAACTGACTGATGACTGTACGCAATACGCTGATTTCACGCAGCCGCCATTTTGAAATCGAAAGCAAGGCTCTGGTGGGAAGAACACTTTCCCGATCTCACAAGAATTCGTACGAATTTTACGCGGTGGCTTATTCGTAACAATTCGTGCGACCTCAATCGTACGAATTAGTACGTTTTTGCTAAATCGTACATATTTTACGAATTGCCCAATTCGTATGAACTCGTACGAATGAGCTACCCCTGACCCCGCCCCTAAACCTACCCATCACGTGGGTTTGGACAAATCGTACGAATTCGTATGAGTGAGGTCATATAAATTAGTATGAATTAGCCACTTTTTAATCACTCGTACGAATTCGTACGAATTGGTCGTGAGATAGCGTAGGAAGTACAGATAGATAACAATGCCTTGGACTACCAACCTGAAGCTCCTACCGTGATTTACACCATTGCATGTTAATATCCAACATAGGATATGTATATCGTTCCTGCTTCTTTATTTATGTTCGGAATTATATAGATAAAAAAATATTCTATTTATAAATGAATTTCACTGTATATAGTCTAAAATATGAAAGAAATGTACATGTTTAGAATAACTAATTTCTACATTAAACACAACAATACACTATAGCATTCGCGACTCTCCTTTGATTAAAGGCGACACTTTCAGTTTTCTTCCCACTGGAGCCATTTCAAAATTGCAGCTGTGTGAAATCAGCGTATTGTCTCTGACTCAGCGCGTTTGGGCAGTATCTTACGTGAATCAAATCACATTCATTTAATCGGCCTTATATTAAGTGTGTCAGTGGCTTTAGTCTTTCCTTCACAGCCTTGCTGTCAAACCTATGGCCCTGCTTTGAATAAGGTTTATAGACTGAACACGTACGACTCACTGAACACATACTGTAAAAAGCATGGGCATGACGTCACAGTTTTCACAAATTTGCATTTTTGTCCATTTTCAAAAGTCTGCAATTTCAGGCCCACAAAACGCTGTGTAAATGATCGGCCAAAACACAAAGTCGTGTAAACGGCCCCTATAGTGCATTCGAGTGCAAATCCATTTGCGCAAAAGATAAAACAAACAACCAGAAGCATTATATTGCTAACAGAAAATAAGAGCAGTGCAAATTCACAGACGCAAGACCACCATTAATCCTATATTGCACAAAACAACATCTGGCAGAGACATTTTTGAAGAAGTTGCTGCCTTCAATTTCTGAATGTTTCAGTCATTTCAACTTAAATTGCATTAAACTGAAAAAAAAATGTGATCTTGCATAACATATAAAAAAGTTTGAAAATTGTTTAATTTGATGAGTTAAAGTAATGTAAAAACATTTGTTGCTACAACTTCTAATCATATAATTTTTTTACAGTGATTTAAAACAAAAATAAATAAATATTCAAAATGAAATTGAATGAGATATTGTGATAAATAGTTTATGTTTAATGCAGGAGTTACAAATGTACATGCCATAATACACAGCACACTGACTTGACCTCATCACTATAAGGAAGCAAAAATAAAGGCCCTCCGAAAGCAGCTAACGCATGGTTCTTGATCTTCTGTCAAGCCTCCAGCAGTTCATGTTTCATCCACACACTGTCGATCAACAAACCACAGAGAAGAAAAGCAGAATCACATCTTACCAGAGAGAAGCAGAAGAGATTCATTCTGGGAAGTACGGTTTCTTTCCAGTGCCCACAGCATAGGATGAACAATGGGACGAGGCAGACAGACAGAGAGCAGAGTGCTTAGTGTTCCAGACTGCCTAGTGCTCCACAGATTAATTCTGAATGACATCCTTTCTCTAATCCAATAGATGTGGAGGACCATTACCACTCCACACAGCCCCTATATCAAGTGCTGAGCTTGTTAATGCTGAAGTTGTTTACTTAGATATAGAAGTGGGTTGGGAGCTTTTGTTTGGGCTATGACGGAGTCGCTTGAGTAATTTACTGTAGATTCCTGTCACTAGTCTAATTTAAAGACTAAAAATCTCTGATGCTGACATTTATAAAATATGACAATTTAAATGGCATATTTTCATTTATAGTTTTCACATTAATTAACATTATTTCTGAAATTATTATTTGTGGATGCTCCATTCACATACTTCAGGCCAATTCTTGTAACAAAAAAAGAAACTTTTATATTTAATATTTGATCACTCTATTTTAGTATAAAATAATTTATTTAGCCATATGTTTAGTAACTTAGTGAGTAACTTATGAGTATGTGTGTGTATACACAAACGCAGCGGCCACTTTATTAGGTACACCAGGATGGACCCCCTTTGGTCTTCAGAACTGCTTAAATACTTCATGGCATTGAATCAAAAAGGGGTTGAAACTTACAGATTACATATTGACGTGATAGCATCTCACAATTGCTGCAGATTTGTCGTCTGTCGCATTCATGATGCAAATCTCCTGTTGCACCACATCCCAAAGGTACTTTATTGGATTGAGATCTGGTGACTGAAGGCCGTTTGAGTATATTCAGAAGATGGAAACAGTGTGGTCATAAAGGGATGGACATGGTCAGCAACAACACTCAGGTGGGCTTTAGCATTTAAATGCTCATTTGGTACTATGAGGGCAAGAGTGTACAAAGAAAATATCCCCCACACCATTACACCACCAGCAGCAGCCTGAACCGTATACAAGGCAGGATGGATCCATGCTTTCATGTTGTTTATGCCAAATTCTGACCCTACCATCTGGATGGTGCAGCAAAAAAATCTAATTGTCCGATTTTGTTGAGCCCATGCCAATTGCTGGTTCAACATGTTTTGCATTCAGAGATGCTTTTCTGCATGTCTTGGTTGTAATAAGTGGCTATTTGAGTCTCTCTTTGAGCCTCTCACCTCTGGCATCAATAAGATACAGTATTTTCACCCACAGAATCACTGCTTAATGGATATTTTCGGACCATTTTCTGTAAACCCAAAGATGGTTGCGTGAAAATCCCAGTAGATCAGCAGTTTCTGAAATACTAAGACCAACCCGAAGTCACTAAATCACATGTCTTCCCCATTCTGATTATCTGTTTTAACCATATGCTTTAACTAGACAAAAGAAAGTGCCGCTATATAGACGTCTGTCCCCGCGGTTACTATGGCAGTAGAAGCGGAAACCAACCAAGGAAAACACATATTACGTCATTGAGAGGCGAAAAGTGAACATGGACGAGCCATTATTTAAAATGTGAATTTCTCTGAAATTAAAAAAAGTGTAACGTCATGTGTGCGTAGAACAAATTAGTTCGCAGCCTTGAAAAAAATCGTCCGCATTTTGTGTTCCTTTCTATTTCCTGTCGTTGTGCAGGCTCTTTTATCGTAGCTTATATGACAGTGTAAACAGCCCACTAACCCATTTATTTAAACTAAAGGCTTAATTTATGCCCCACAGACTGGTCAGTTGTATTACGACTGAGAGCAGTAGGCCTACACATCATTTCAGAACTGTGATGCAGTCAAGTTCGAGTGTGTGCATGCTAGTGTAACTCACCGATGTAGCCTACTTGTGATTCGCGGAATTTTGACGAGTTTTATAGACTTGAATCAATTGTTTCTTTTTCAAAAGTGAAAAAAAAAAAAAACAGCACCCCAACATATTCCTGCGCCTCTGTATATGTTTTGTAACAGAATAGAGGGTATAAACTCTTAACGTGCACAGCAGCTTAATATTCATGCTGCTATCTGTATTAATCTCTTTTTTTCTACTGCATTTGTTTGCATCTGTGTATTTCTTAACACAATGTAAGTAGACTGAAGACAAATAAGCTATACAAACAGAACACCAGCTGTCTCTACACAGGGAACATTGACCTCTTTTTCTTGCTAGTGACATAAAAATATACTTAAATATGGCAGTGATATTTTATTAACCAAGCACCATGTTCTGTCTGCTTTAAGGTGACATTAAAGCAAAGCTTTCAAGAAAATCTATCACTTAAGTAGGCCTACCTTCAAAAACCTTAACTGCACTGTGTGGGACCATCTGAATTATCTAGTTAAAAATATAATTTATTTTTGACTGAATCAACCTCATTAAGGCTAGTAAATCGAAAGTCAATTGTTTAAGGCTCCAGTCACAGAAATGTTCCCTTAAGTGCAGAGTTTCACTTTCTACATTGTATCACCCAAGGAGTGTGCCATGGTGTTGCAGCTGAGGATTCACCGCCTTGGCATATGACATTACCTGCTAGCACTGCGAGTGTTTTTTAGCCAAAGTGCATGTGATGTCTTGTCAACAATCCTTTGTTTATATCTGGAACTGTCTTAAAAATAGGCCTAGAGGATTAAGGTGCACAGCGCAGCGCTTCAGATATCAGGAAAGAAGGTGAATCTAGTAAGAATACAAGCAGTTGCAGAAAGTGGGTCAAAATGAAATCAAGGTGTTCATGGGCTCTCTCTGGCTGTGCAAACAGATGATTGTGAAGGTCACCAGATATTTGATTTGCTTCAGTGATAATCTGCTTGTTTTTATTTTTTGGAAGTGTGCCAAATTATGCAATCTGTTCATTTCCTTTATGTTGCAATGAAAAGGGCAGTTTGCGGTGATGGCTGGTCTGGCAGAGAAAGCACAACTATGCACTCATAATTAATGTGCTCACATAAATTTAATGATTAGTCCTGCATACTTACAAATGCATATTTTATTAAGGTAATTCAAGTAGCAGATTCCATTTGAAAGTCAACAAGAAATCAAAATGAAGCTTATTTAATTTCTTAATGCGTGTTCCTGTCTTTATTGTCCCATCATTCAGTAGTATATGTTATTCCAAATTGGAAACAAATACATTTTTTGCAGTAATCTTTATAATATTAATGAAATGTTCAACTTTTTTATGTCTTTAAATAATGCAAATTAAGAATCTGGGCATTATTTTAACAAACTTGCATTTCAGTTCTGACTCTTTTCAGTGGGGTTCTCACTGTCCAATCAGTTTGCAATATTTAAAATTACACCCCCCCACCCATTTTTTTTTTCCCTGTTCAATATCAAATTGCAAACTGGAATTCACGTTAATCGTAGCTAAGCCAAGATGGCAAGGCATTTTTTACAGTCTCAATTCAGTTAAGGTTAATCCATCACTGCTATGTGTCCTGTTTCTAATTTTCTTCCTCTTTCTTGACAAATCTCTCTCTCTCTTTCTTTCTCTCTCTCTCACTCTCTCTCTCAATCAGCAAAAGAGCTCAGATTCTGAGAAACGACAGCTCATTCACTTGCTCATTTCTTAGAACTTGTAAATTGACAAAAATGCCGTGTCAATTCAACCACCGAGGCCTCCGGCTCTTAATCTTTCGCTGCCCATTAGAGAACATGACAAGATAAATTGCTGTCACAGGCACTGTGTGCAGGTTCCCAGCTGGTTATTTCAAAAGAAGAAAATCCTCAATCTCTTAATAACAAACCCTGTGGTCAGGGAAAATAAAGAAGGGAGGATTAATTTGCAGCTGACCCATATTTCCTTGTTCGAATTAAGATTATTAGAAGCTGCCCAATTTATTTGTGTACAAGAAGCATACCTAAGACTGCAAAGTATGTTATTATAAATATTACAACGAGCAGCTTAACAGTTATCTGTGCGAAAGTAAAAGTTACTCATAGACGGAACAATAAAGTTCAATAACCTCACAAAATTGTTGACTAAAACTTCTGAAGGGTTTATAAAATGCACAAAGCATCCCATTGACTCTCACAGAGTTAAGATTGTTTGGAAACAAGCAGGTTATTATGTTTTAAATCACCCATAATTGTATCTCATGAGAGGAGTGCATGTTTCCAGTAGTGTAGTTTTCAGTCTTCTCATCTGTTAAAAGCAACGGTTAATCCAGACAAATGGCGTCATAACATCTCTCTCGAATGACCTATCTCTCTCTCTCTCTCTCTCTCTCTCTCTCTCCCTCTCTCTCTGATACTGCTTTGACTGCTTTGACACACACACAGACATATACAGCGTTTTACTGAGTAGATTTTATTTCATTCATAAATCAAATCATACAGATCTGGGACAAAAATCATGCTAATTAGAAATTCATTTAAGCAGTGATATGTAAAACAATCCATGTTGAATCAGATGGAAAAGGAATTAGAGAAAGAAAAATCTACAGTAACCCAGTGCTACTTGCAATGAGCATTTGTGTCTGACTCAAAGACAGTAGATCAACAGGATTGGTGACATTGAGAGATCAGTCACACAGATCAGAAGTGCAGCAGTAGGTATTCACTCCAGGCACACAGAACTCCTCACATGTCCGGGAGAACACAGTAGCTGAGGTTAAAAACATATCAAGAAAAACAGGTCAATCATAAAATTAAAAAAAAATAAAAATACATTTTCACTTCTTTTTAATCACCAGTGGAGGGGTAATAAATATGAAGCTGTTTTAGGGTCATTATCATGAACTATAACTTACCCCCCCCCCCCCCCAATCAAAACATTACAGTAAACTTATTATTATTATCATTTAGTCAGCTGCCAACATTTACACTTAGTTTAAGGTGAAGTACTAAAATACATAAAACTAAAATAAAAACTAAGACTATATAGATATTTTTTTTTAAAAAAACTTTAAATTGAAAAAAAATATATATATATTAAACATTAAAATATGAACAAAACCTATAATAATATATCAATGATATATAGCCTGTGTTAATTAAAATGATAGCACTATTACTGACTATTGAAAATATTGTTTCCTTACCTGCTGCAACCGTTTTGCAGAAATTGCTTGAGGTTGGGCATTCAGTTGGGGTCTTGCAGTCCCCATCCACACAGGTGTAGCATGTCAGTGAGTGCACTGATGAGAGATTACATATTAGACAAATAGATGACAATGGTGACATTTTTCTGCACTTTATTAGAGTATTTTCAATTTTTACATTCCAAACTTACTCCGAGATAGCTCGCAATGTCCAGTTTGTTATATTAGATAGATAGATAGATAGATAGATAGATAGATAGATAGAAAGATATAAAAAATCTATTTTCTTACCTGATACGCTGCAGAGGAGCACCACAAAAGCACACACTAATGCCTTCATGATGAAAACTGGTCTGGTCACGCAGAGGAACGTGATTCTTTATATACCTTGGGTACACCTTTTACAGTAAATGCATTCTTGCTAACGCAGAACAGTAATGCAGCATGACAGGTTTCATGTAACTGGATATAGAGCTTAGTTCCCTGACAAGGAAGTAAAATTATTTTGTACATTTCTGGTAATTCTCTGTGCTTGCCTGTCCTTGAGCCTTGATGCAAGATCCAAGAACTTCTATCAACCCTGTAACACTATATGGCATCGTTTTCTAACATTTTCAACTCTTTTATCCATCTTCTGACATCTGATAATTTAGTTATTTTAAGACTAAGATCAAAATCAATTTTACAGCATAACACCCTCAGGAATAAACCATTTGATGTCACTTTTTTTCAAATATGACAAATAACTATAAAATTCTATTTTATTTATAGAATTATTTAGTACAGTTATTGAAACCAGTGTTGGGGGTAATGCATAACAAGTAACAAAAGTTACATTATCAGATTACTTTTTTCCAAGTAACTAAGTATCTTTACTTTTAAAACATTATGATGCTGCTGATCTTTGATTACCTGATTCAGCCATACTAATAAGCAAAAAGGACAGATAAACATAATTTTGTGTTGAACTATCTTTTCCTGCGTCCTATTCAATCCAGAATGGCAGCAGCTGAAAGGTTTGTTTGAGATGCGCCCTCTACAGGCATGAATTTGCATGTTCTTCAGCCTGAGGATTATTCGTTTCACTTTTGGTTTGAAAAGGCCTTCAAAATAGATTTTCTTTTTAGTAAACAAGCAAGCCCAGCCCAGTTGAGAAAAGCCCATTACTTTCCACAAAAAGCAACGACATTAGTTATTTTTCAGGAGTAACACAATATTGTAATCCATTACTTTAAAAGTAACTTTCCCCAACATTGATTGAAACCAACCACCATATTTTTGGGAGATGGGCATCTAAAGTGCAGAACCCTTAAATTCAAATTCCGCCTGCATTTCTACGCCTGTCAGGAAAACCATCCAATTAATCTGCCCACCAACAATCCTCTGGTGTTCCACAGGGATCTGTACTTGGACCTCTTCTCATTCTATACTAAATCACTCAGTTATTTATTTAATAACCGCTCTTGGCCTCTTACCTCTTATTAAGAATGCAAATCTCATCTCAAAATAGAAATTACAGGCTAGCTGGCAAAATGATCTCTAATAGTATGGACCTTAGGGCCATGAGGCCAAGTGATTTCAATGCTTATTACAGCTGGGGCACGGATAGGCCTTATGGGTAATCTTTCTGAAGATTGGTATTGTATTGTTTTTAGACATTGGCATTTCCATAGAAGTTTGAAGCTAGTTATTGCTTTGAGGAGAGATCTTAGGGGATTGGAGGCAATTTCCAATGTTCAGCTCTCTACACTAAAGTCTGGTTGCCAAATATGTGAAGAATATTGTCCACTTGAGAAACCATATTAGACAAGAAATTTCACAGCTTAACACAAAGTTGCAATGAATGTGGTTAAAACAATGGATTAATAACTTAGTTAGAGCAACTATTGTTCATTAAACATTTTGATTTCATTGCTAGTTATCAAAATTTTGATTAAAAAATGCACTGTATATCTTGATGATAACACATGTGATTAGTAATGTAATTTTAGTAAATGAAGATATGTAATCAAGGATAAGATATCTGTGAAAACAAAGAATACCTAAAAAAGCCATTATGATCTTGAAATCATTAGGTAATTGCTATAATATGGAGATTAAAAACACAAGGGTCTAACACAGACAGCAGGGGGCAACAAAGATCAAAAATAATAAGACAAACATTATAGCAAATACGTGGTGTGCATGACCTTCATAAAAAAAGGTAAAAAATAATACTGGAACACATATGGATTAATGTGTTTATAGTAAAGGGTTGGTTCACCCAAATAAAGATTTTGTCATTTACTCACACTCAAGTTATTCTACGAGTTTCTTTGTTCTGTTGAACACGAAAGAAGATATTTTGAAGATGGGGGTAATCAATGGTCTATGTCGATGGTCCCTTTTTTTCATACTATGTAAGTCAATGGTGCCTGTGCCTGTGTTTAGCACAACTTGAGGGTGAGTAAATGACAGAATTGCCATTTTTGAGTGAACTAAATGATAAAAAATGTATCATTATGTGCCATATTAAGAACCAGATTTCATGCAATGCGCTTAAGACAAAACATTGCTTTAATTGAAAGCATTGAAAATATTTCAGTTTAATATACAAAATTTCCATTTCATAATTAATGCTTAAGATAATTATGAGTTTGAAGAGCAATCCTCAGCCTAAACATCTATCTATCCATCTGTTTCTCTCTTCTCTTTAGTTATCCATCCATCTATTTATTCATAAATCACTCAACCATACATCTATCGATCCATTAATTCATTTTTTAATAAAAGCAATTTATTGGAAAGCTTATAGTTCTTTAGGCCTATACCACTTAACAAAATTAAATCTTCTAATGTAATTTGATGCATTAAGATAATTGCTAAAAGTTCCATTTTGTAAGCAATTTAATTCCTGTATAAATAATCACTTCAATAAAACATTTGGGATTTCATTTTGCTTCTAAGAATACAGGTGACCGTGATCATGACTTGTGATTTAGGGTTGCCAGGGTTTATGGTTGAACTTTAGAGTAGCACAATTTTCAAACTTCTTCACTGGCTTTTATGCAAATAAA
This sequence comes from Pimephales promelas, assembly GCF_016745375.1. Next base: position 1,043,412 of record NW_024121113.1, read on the forward strand.
GTTTTGTGGGGGGTTTTTTTTTTTTGGTTTTAAACTATGTGTGTGACCTTCTGAAGGATTTCTGCAGTGACATCTCACAATTCCTTCACCTGTGCCTATGACATCCAGAGGAAAATGTCTAGAACATAACAGTCTGTATTGCATCAAGCAACTTTGAAGAATTTAAATAAAACAAACACAGTAAGAAAATGAATAATATAATTGAATCTGAAAAGGCTAATACATAGCAGTTTATTAGAATTCATATCGCTTAAAAGTCATTTATGGAAACGGCCCTAAATTAACAAGCACTGCAGTACCATTGACAGCCAGCAGATACTACCATTGAGCCAATCATGTGTAAGTGCATGACTTATTTTGCTTGCATTTCACAGATAAAATAGCTAAAATAGCTCTCCACAGATTCTAAATGCAGTTGGTCGAAAAAATAAAAATAAAAAAACACAATTCTCATTTAAACAACCCAACAACATCTTTAATTATTCATTTATTTATTTATTTATTTGATATGGACATAGAAATAACATGCATTGTTTAAAGTGTTCAACAACTGTCCATTGGGGATTTTACAACAAATAAAAACACATTGTTAAACAAAACAAGGCACACATGAAAACAACTCTGGCCCGATTTAAGCCACTGTTTGAGCTCTCTGGTAAAGATGTTAATATTGTTCTGCTGTTTGAGTCCAATTGGGAGAGAGTTCCATAGTAGCCTCTCTGAAGGAGAAGCTAGAAAAGATTTTCTAAACTTTGGTAGTACACAATCCCAGCTAACTGAGGCTCTGGTGGAAGGTCTAAAAAAAACTCTGACGCCTCTCCATGAGGCCAGAGAACAGTCGTGACGCACAGTTGTTCAAACATTTAAAAGTCAATTTCAAACAACTAAAATGTAAAAATTTTTCAAAAGTAAAAAGCTTGTGCTTTCGTATGATATCACAATGATGCCATATCATAGGTTTCTTGTCAAATATCTTAAAACCGTAATTTGTACGGTAAAAAAACGGCAGCTGTGGTGGTTGCCAGAACTTTACCGTTAAAAATACGGTAGGAACACTAATGGTTTTACAGACTTAACTTAAAATTTACAGTAATAAACCGTATTTTATTATCTGATAAAATGTTGATTTACCAACCTTTTGAAAAAATGATATCTGTTTTGTACCATTGTAATACACTGACAACCAACAATCACATGAGCAATCAAAATTCAAAACTCAATAAAAAAAAGTTAATACTTATATAAAGAAGTTGCACATAGTCATTCACACAAACATTAAATGCAATATACATAAAAAATGCAATAAACATTAATTTAACAACATTAAATGTAACATAAAACCCTAAAGTACAGAAAAAAAACAAGAAAACTATAAGGAACCTAGTTATTTCAACAAAAACACATAAAATGTGAAGTGTCACACAGTGAATTGTTGGAATGTCAATTTGCAGTTTTTCACTGTAAATTATACAATGACTTGTTCTTTTTCACTTTCCAAAACAAAACTTAACAGTATTTTACAGTAAAATTCTATCACAGTTATTTACCGTATATATTAAGGAAAATTTCTGTTAACCAATTAACAGTTTTGCACTGTGTCTTTTACCGTTAAAATCACGATTATTTTTTACAGTGAAGTGACTGGTTTCAGAGTGGACGCTGATCTTCGTGACCATGCTGTAATACAGTATGACAAATGTGGAAAAAAAAAACATCGCATGGGACGCATGCAAACAACGACTCTCCTCTAATAAAACGAAAACAGTTTAGATTTGATTTAACTTTCCTGCAAACATGGTTTACTTGACTTTTTATCCATGATTATGCCCAAGTGTTTCGTTTCATGAACCTCATGAATGAGTTCATGGTCTAAATGAACTTCAAATATGCTGTTATTTCATCTCTGAAATAAATGTCACCATTTGCAAAGTGAAACAGTCTGAAGGTGCGAGTAGTCCGGTCTCTCTTCAAAAAAGTCATTCTCTCTTCCAAAGCGCAATGTAGTGACTAATGGATAGCGGAAAACTTCTGATTTCCCATTTCCCTCTGTAAATTGCAGAAACAGAGTGTCCTCCATTAGGCTCCATAAATCTGAGCTGATGTGACAAAGGGTAATGAAGCAGCTTTCTAATCGGCCTGCCCACGGCCCCCTCATGTCACACTGCAGACAGGCCTGTTTCCAAATGCAGGAATAGTTAACAGATTACCGAACGAAGCTAAATACACAAACATTTATTCCCAGGGCCAGACAACGGCATCACGTATGTCAATAATGCTGAGTGAAGTGAGTGAAGCTTCGCTAAATGCAGCGGAAAGTTGCTAGCATTTACAGAAATCAATAAAACAACACCCGACAAGTTTAATGAAAGAAGACTCTGTAATGATCCCGTTTTTCCATGCTCATATATCTCTAGCCAACCAGAACCTCTGAAAAAGAACAACAAGTCCATTTCGAAATGCTGTTTTATAAAAACAAGAACTTCTTCTAAATCTGGGAGTTGCGCTTTACCCTCTCAGGAAGGTGTGTGGAGCAACGGCGGCAAGATGACATTAAACTCTCGGCTTGTCCCATACAGTAGCCTACACGTGTTCCTCTTGTCCTTGTCTCTGAATTGGAACAGAGCTTACTACAGCGAGACCTGGCTTGCGCTTTATCACATAAACCTTCGGTATCCCTAATCAAATAACCACCCGGGCATGAAAACATATTCCACTCTGTTCACGTAGCCTTGCGATGAGTGCCTTGCAGAATCAAACAGGACACGGGATTAAGTGATGGAGTCGAGTCTTCCAGAGGGCCTTGTGCTACGGCGATTAGGAGAGAGGTATTACTGAGATTGTGGGCGGTACGACACATAAAGAATGGGGACAGAAGTGCAAAGTAGCTCTCCAAGACCCATCAGGTGCTCATCTGTTGAAATATCGCTTTGTGGTGGAGGTATTATAAAATAACAGCCCATTCTCACTCCCAAGGCGTCACCTAACTGACGCCTTGGGAAGCATTTGGACATGCTTCAATATCTGACGCTTTAGGCGCCCTTTAGCGTCAGTTAGATGACGCCCTAGGATCGCGTGTACCCTACCCCCACCCCACACCTAAACCTAACCGCGTCCTCTAACTGACGCTTTCCTTTAGCGTCAGTTAGATGACGCCGTAGGATCGCGTCATGTAAGTGACGCTAAAGGGCGCCTAAAACGTCAAATATTGAAGCATGGTCAAAGGTGACGCCTTGGGGTGAGAATGCGTTGAAAATAACAATGCATGGAGCTTTTATTTACAGCAAATTTCACACCTGAAGGTACATTGTAGCAGCTGAATTTGCTCACATAAGAAAAAAAATGTTGATTTGAAAAAAAAAAAAAAAAAAAAAAAGGAAATAAACCGGAACCTTTTGTGTGCAATACACTGGATCAAACTTATCTTTTTAAAAATACACAGTGGTCCAAAAAAACAATATAATATATGTTAGTAGTTTTTTGTATTTCCCTGACTAAGGCACTTTTCTAAATAAAATGTTTTATTATTATTATTATGTTTTATTGTTGCATTTATAGAACATTTTTCTTTTAAACTTATATGTATCAAAGAAATATGTAAAAATGTCTTCAAAAAATAATAAAAATAATAATAATAAAATAAAAAAAAGAATAATAATATGTCTTGAAAATAATATAAATTTAATAAAACTTGTTGTATATTATACAATAATATCATATATAGAACATTATTTAAAATTTTAAATCCAGAAACCAAACTGCATGGGAAAAAAATATATAATATAATAAATACATAATATAATAAAGATAATTATATATATAATTATCGTTATTATTATTAATGATAAATTAAATCTTCTTGCTTCAGTTAAAGCCCAAAGTAAATAACTCTTGAGAAAATGGATGACAAACCAAATACTACAGTAATAAACGCATTACCACATGGTCTCAGACTTCTGGACCCTGCTGAATATTTTATAAAACTGTATTTATCTTTTTTGAAATTGACATATTCACATATCGATATTTGACACTTGCAGTGCTGTATAGTGGCTAATGGCTCACTAAATCCACATTCCCTTTCTTTGTCTCTCTGAACTCCTATCTTTGCATTCGGCTGAGAGACTGAGAGGTCATGACCTCTGTGGCCTTTTGTTCCCTCGGTGAGTTGGGTTACAGACAGCGCTTCATCAGCCATGCTGTAGATGACCTTCTGTACTCCTGTCCCTCAGAGCTATGCAGGGCCATTGGCCTCTCTGTTTCAGTGTTAAAGCTGCCTTTTACAGAGCAGCCTGGCCCAGCTGGGAGACAAACAGAGACAAATGGCCTGGTATTTTTTCTTCAGAATAGTTAAATCAACAAGTGTGACATAGAAAATGGGTGTAAGGTGGATTGCACACACACACACACACACATTTACTAAGCTATATAAATGGGTACATTGCATAGACGTACAAACTGTATGTTCTATCCTCTTACACTAACCCCTACACCTAAAAACATGTACTGTATGTGGATATCAATGTAAACTGTCTCTCTGAAATCTAAGACTTGGCTAACTTTACAGAGATGCTTATGTTGCTAAAGTTTAAGTAAGATACAGTGTCCTCTGTAAGAGGCTCTCAAAGCCGTTCCAAGAACTCCCAGGAAGTATTTAAAGCTCAGACGTGATGCTGTAAAAATAATTCAAAGAGCAGGAAGAGGAGTTATTAAACCGAAAGGAAAGTTGCACAAGAGTGGAGGGGAGTTCAGACAGCAGGGGTCTTTGATGAGCATATCCGGACTGGGCCGGATGAGAGCTGAGTAATGTGGGGGAGCTTTATCCAGGTGCACACATTGTGCTCTCGAGTCTAGCACTCTTTTCTGCCCTCATCCGTCTCTCTTTCACTCATTCGTTCTCTTTCTCCCCCCTTTCCCTTCTCTGTCTATTCAGCTCGAGCGCCAGGAGTCAGATAGATGGTCCAGCTGCATCCTCTTGGTCACTATGTGCCAGTTTATTTAAGGTCTTCTTGGAACAGAGACCTCCCTGTGAAAGTCCTAATATATTGCCTGTGTGTTCGTGTTTGCCTGTGTTTGTTCTCGGGAGAGTAAGTCACGGTCCTTAAATACATCTCAGGGTCGGTTAGATTTAGAACGCTGAGTAAATACTACACCGATTCAGCTTGCATGAAAGGGAGTGTAGTTATGGCTTTCTCATTATGTTTTGGACTGAGGAGATCCATAACACCTGGAGCAAGCCATCCATTAGCATTCCCATTCATCTCGATGGCACTTTCTCAGGATGGCACAAGAACAAGGACGCACACAGTTCCAAAAGTCTTCAGTAGCAACTATTTGGAGGTGTGACGTGGCAGGCAACAATTTAAGGCTAAATACTGTTACGTTATAATTATTATTTGTATTTTCTACTTTCCAAAAGTGTTGGGAAAAGTTTTTTTTTTTTTTTTAAAGTCTCTTTGCTAACCAAGGCTGCATTTATTTTGATCAAAAATACAGTAAAAACAGTGATATTGTATACCAGACTTCAGTGCTAAGTTGCTCAATATTATCAATTTTTGCGGAAACTGATACGTTTTATTTAAGATTAGGATTCTTTGATGAATATATATATATATATATATATATATATTTAATCCTCTGGAATAACATAATAAAATCAATACTGTCATTTTGTATTAATTTAATGTATTTTCGTGTAATGAAATAATTAAATAACATGATTTCTTTCATATCTATATTATTTATATGTAACACATATATAATGTATTACAGTTTCCACAAAAAAATAACTGCTTTCAATGTTGATAATAAAAAAAAAATGTTTCTTGAGCTGTCACAGTTCCCTCATACACTCCATACTTCATCACACTCATCTGGTCTACAAGTAAGACTACAGACTATTACCTGTATTCTTACCTCCAGCAATTCCTACAAGAGTTCCCTATCGTCACCTCATATTCCCTGACAGCACCAAATCAGCATATTAGAATTATTTCTGAAGGATCATGGACACTGAAGCTGATGAAAATTATTTGCCCTGACAGGAATAAACAGTTTAAAATATGTTCACATGGAAAACATTTTTTAATGGTAATATTTCACAATATTTCTGTTTTTATGTTATTTTTGATCAAATAAATACAGCCTTGGTGAGCAGAAGAGACTTGCAGTTGGCTAACTGGGCCATGTTACAGTATGTAATATATAGTAGATTTCCCCCAAACTGTACATTACACATTTATGCTCTAACACACGTGTTTGAATTAATAGCTCTGAATAAACAACGTTACCTCACGACCAATTTGTACGAGTGATTAAAAAGTGGCTAATTCATACTAATTCAAACACCCTTACTCAAACGAATTCGTATGATTTGTCTAAACCCACGTGATGGGTAGGTTTAGGGGCGGGGTCAGGGGTAGGTCGAATTCATACGAATTGGCCAATTCGTAAAATATGTACGATTTAATAAAAATCTGACTAATTCGTACGAGTGAGGTCGTACGAATTGTTACGAATTAGCCACCTCGAAAAATTTGTACGAATTCCTGTTAGATTGGGTTGGAATAAATGAAAACCACTCTCTTAAAAAGCGGTCACTTCTGTCTTGGAACGGGCTGCAAAATGCTCCTTGACTCCACAGAGATAGTCAGGTTTGTATTTTTTTTTTTCATTCAGAACGATCAATCACACCACTTCTAATTTCTATTTCAAATAAGCAGTATAGCCTTGGTTTTTTTTTGGTTCCTCACCAGTTTTCAGCTGCTCTGGGCCATCCACAGGCCATCAATATTGATCACCTTTCTATATGAAAAACACTCCACTCTCATGATTATGACTTGCACTATTGATTAATTCATTTTATGTTGACGACAGCTGCATTAACATTAGAAAAATGATAGAAGTTGAATTTATTCAAGTGAATCAATTATTCATTTAATTCATGTATGCATATTTATATATTCATTATTGTATTCATTTATGCAGATTTTGGAGGCTGTAAAATGCTAGACGTATGACTTCACATTAGACTAATAGCTCAGCCTGTCTTGTACAGGAGGAGGTGACTCAGAACTTTTATTGCACCAATACTGCCTACTCATCTGCACTATCCCTGCACAGCCTGTGCTCTCCTGCGTCATAGAACAGTGTCCTCAATGGGACCTTTAACTTCTCGTGACCCCTGAGGGGTGGAGCTCCTCATTTCCTGCCCTGCTGGTGACTCACACCCATCAATGAAGGTGTTTATCAGTCTGACCTTTCATGAACTCTTCTGTTTCCTGCTGATGACTGGATGACCCTAGTGGGTGACCTCTTGTTGATTTTTATCTGGTTTTTAACACATATTCAGTTTATGTCTCAATGCATCTTGTCAGAACGGCCTGTCAGAAGCATTATGCCTGTTCAAACTCATTTTTTTACTAAGTGGATTTTTAATGCAACTTACTCACACAAATATATATGTACACATAGACACACACACACACACACACACACAAATATATATATACATAGTTGTTAGAATGTGTTTTTTTTTTACCCCATTGGTCATGTCTTATATTGCCCGAAGCAGCAAGTGAGCCAAAACTGCCAAAAAAAAAAAAAAAAAGAGATGTACAATTACGACGCTGCCTCCAGCAACTTATAAATGTGTCATCATGACAGAGTATGATAATATTTGTGTAGGCTAATGCATGTGCATTTTAATTGCAAATAGATTTCCTTTTATAAATGACAAATAACATTGGAATTCAATATGAGAATAAGATAAATATGTGGATTATTTTTAAGTGACACATATTGATCCCATTATGGGTGCTAAATAGAACAAAAAATTTTTTTTTTAAAGATTTTTTGGCTTCCGTCAAATGTAATTGTTTCGTTTCATCTCAGGATATGGGACTGTAATCGTTGCTTTTCAGGCAGCAGAAACAATGAGCTTTTTGATTAAGGATCCAATATGACCAATTACCACACTGTAACTAGCCATGTTGGCGGAATGTAGATGACAGAAGATCTTTAATGGCTTGTACATTCCACAACAGCATGGATGAACAAAATCTGTTATCACCATATTAAAATACAAGATGCACATTTATCACCACAAAACGAGTTTAAAAGCATGGATTACTTGGCAGACGACATTGTCTTACTAGAAAATTACGGAGAAAATGGACAAGGTGACCCTCTAAAGTATCATTTATAATCTATTTCAGATAAAGCATTGTTTAACAAAACCAAACGGTAACACTTTGTTTGAAGGGATGTGCATAAGACTGACATGACACTGTCATAAACATGAAGTCTTTATGAATGTTTATGTTGTCATTAAGTGTCATTCGGTAAATTATGACACTTTTAATGCAAAGTTGACATTGTTTAAAATGTCTTTGTCATGACAATTTGACATTAACCAAGACAACAATGTCTTGATTATGACTACTTGACATTAACCACGACAGAAATGTCTTTGATATGACAACTTGACATTAACCAAGAAATCATAACCTGTCACAAATATGTCATAACAGGTCTAATTATCAAACTTAAAGAAGTTATTTAGCTTTGTGTTCACATTACATTACCCTGTCATATGTGGTTGGTTTTGACTTTGGCCATCATGACACCATTATAACGTGTCATGAATATTTTACTTGTCCTCAAGTAAGTGGAACACATTGGACTCGTTATAAAGATGTCATTAAGGGTTATTACACTGTCAAATGCTTTAACAACAGTGTCATTAATATTTCCCCTTACCTCAAGTAAAGTGGAACACGTTGGACTAGTTATAAAGATGTCAGGTTGACAGGTTATGATTTCTTGGTTAATGTCAAGTTGTCATAACAAAGACATTTTAAACAATGTCAACTTTGCATTAAAAGTGTCATAATTTACCGAATGACACATAATGACAAGTCATAAACATTCATAAAGACTCCTTCATGTTCATGTCAGTGTCATGTTAGTCTTATGCACACCCCTTCAAATAAAGTGTTACCAAACCAGGTCATGTTGCTATAAAAAAGTGCAAAAGATATCATAATTTACCCGAGTTTAAGATTTGAGTTTGCACTGCCATCTAAAAAAATATGTCGGTGCCATTGTTTTGTTTGTGCTGTTATATTACATTAAAATGAATTTTTTTTTGTAGAAAATATGAAAAAGCATATTCTGCGGGAGCACACGCATGAGGTTTCCAAAGACTTATAAAACAAGCATACTGTAAACATAGCCTAATTTTGTTATTCCATAATGCGCTTTGTGAAAGATGAACAGCTTCTAAATGCATGACCACAACAAAAAGTGTATCTGAAACTCTCTGCGATTACCTCAAAAGCAAGGCCAAGAACACCGACTTGAGATGCAGGAAGAGGCATGGGAGGGGCAGAGCCTTCACTGTCTCCTTGAGGACCTTGCTACACTTCATCATACATTCCTTTTCATCTCCGCGTCCTCAACTTCCAATGGTTTTCCGCATCACCGCCGCTGAAACGCACAGTACGTGATAAGGGTGAACCTGCCGGCTGTGGGAATTGACCCGCTATCCTCAGTTTAGATGTCAATAGTGGGCAATTTTTTCCCACTTCCTCAAGGTCATTGTGACCTGGAGTGAATCCATAAGAGACTAGCCTAATTACTGAGCAACAACAGGCAGTGCTGGAATAACCTAATTATTCTTGGCACATATTAGATAAAGGGGCCTATTGCTGGCTTTCCTGTAAGGGGCCTGTTGAAAAGGAATTTGATTTCCCCAAATACTTCACCACCAGATCTCTCCTTGTGTTAATTTGGTACTTTAAAGCAATGAGGGATACCTCTTCCTTGCAAAACTGAAGGAATGGCTCTTGGAATATAAAGGGTCGAAAAATGAACCGATCCCCCAAAATGTCTGTCCACCCATCCATCCATCCATCCATCTATCTCGAGTCTGAGGACACTGTTTTGTAGCTCAAAATAGATATGTTTACCCCTCAATTTATTTAACCATTACCACAAGGTGATTTTTATTTTTGCAAGATGATGAGATGAAAAAGTCACTGAGTGGATCTATGCAGTTTTATTTATGGATCTGTTTCTCTTCAGTCAATCCTACCCCCTGAATAAGACACGTTGTGCAGTGGACAGCAAACTAATGGAAGTTTCCCTCCAGGACATACCAGTGTGATCCTCATTGACCATGTCATGATGAATTAGCTTCAGCTATAGGCAGCTGGCTTTCTTATAATACACCTACAGGTCAGGAGCCAGCGTTCCTTGATTTGTTATGGCCACAGTAAAGAGAAAGGTCTTCGGATGCATGTTCTTTTAGTGACTCTAAAAACCTATAAACAGTGAATTAAGCTGGAACATAGAGGACACAGTAGCTTATTTTTGGATGTGCGCAGTCAGAAATAGATTCGGAGATATCACAAGGTTATTTTGTTTGTTGTCTGATTTAGATCATTAAAATGGCTGCCATTGTGTTTACTGTCATTTTATTTGTCCATTAAATTAGCAGTAGCCTAGATCTGACTGTACATTTGATAAACACTTTGCCCAAGTAGAGATGAGTGACCTTTCAGTTTCTTGGTTACTTGGATCCTATAACCTTTAGCCATCAGTGGTTCTCAACTAGGTTTGCTTTAGGACCCAGATTTTACACTTGACTCAACACCAATATCTCTTCTATTTAAAAAAAAAGAAAGAAACGTAATTAATTTAAATTTAATATAAAATATTTTTGAGTTAATTAATTTCACTGAACTATTAATTCAACCTATAGTACCAACGCATTCTCACCCCAAGGCGTCACCTTTGACCATGCTTCAATATTTGACGTTTTAGGCGCCCTTTAGCGTCACTTACATGACGCGATCCTACGGCGTCATCTAACTGACGCTAAAGGAAAGCGTCAGTTAGAGGACGCGGTTAGGTTTAGGTGTGGGGTGGGGGTAGGGTACACGCGATCCTAGGGCGTCATCTAACTGACGCTAAAGGGCGCCTAAAGCGTCAGATATTGAAGCATGTCCAAATGCTTCCCAAGGCGTCAGTTAGGTGACGCCTTGGGAGTGAGAATGGGCTGATAGTACCTGTGTCATGGGGGTATATTCCAGAAAGCAAGGTTAATTTACCAGCACATACCCTGAACTCTTGGTTGACTAACCCAAACCTTTGAGGTATGCAGGATCCAGAACGGCAGTCTGGCGTATGTTCAGTCGACCCGGAGTATGATACTCAGAGTTACAGGTATTCCAGCGATCACGTGGTATAAGTAGGAGCTCTCATTAAATTCCCATCTTACAAGCTGTAATTACGTGCTCTACAAAAATGTGAAGTTGAAATCTTGTAACTATGGTAATTAGCCTATACAACATGGCGTGAATGCACCTATATGTCTTTCTTCTTTCTTTTGTTTAATGGGGATTTACACTAATAGTGCATATCGTCATGAAATCAGTCAAGCCCCCTGGCTTGCATCCACTGAATATCTCAGAAGTAAACTAACCCTGGAACATAAGGTTATGTTCAGAGAATACTTTGCTGTAGCTACTTATGGCGCTTTTCCACTACACAGTACCAGCTCGACTCGCCTTTGTTTGGTTTTCCACGGTGTAAAAGTTATACATGTACCTGCTTTCGGGTACTTTTTTGTTTCACCTCCAGCGAGGTTCTGAGCGAGCTGAGGCGATACTAAAATGTGACGTGAAAACAATGCCGACTGCTGATTGGTCATTCACTGCGTCATCATTGCATGCACAAGATGGAGTATCCAGAATATCCCCGCCATTTTGAAATAGTTTGGCCAGAGATAGTTACTACACTTACAATTAAAATGACATCATGACTTTTGCATAAACATACACGCCACTTTCAAGTCAAGTGGCATGTTATCTATACGCATTTTGAGCTATCCGTGTGTATGCGTGTATGTCTACGCCGTTAAATGTCCAAGTGATTTCACGTGTATGTACACGCCGTTAAATGTCCGAGGAAACGAAGCAAAATGTAGATCTACATATGGGGAGTGATATTTTTTTTCCTAGGATGGTAGGGGAAGATTCATAAATGCTATTAACCCCAGTGACGGGTTGGTTTAGGGATGGGGTTGGGGTAGGTCATATATTTATAGAGTAATGTAACGTTAAGTCAATGGCGTTCATAAACACTCTAAAAAGTGATTATGCGTGTTGATAGCACACCAAAAATGGAAATAGGAATTGGCGTGTCATACACGCGCCATTTCATGAGATCAGTCTGACCTGGTACTGGTAATGGAAAAGTGCCATTGCCCTGAAAGTTACCTCAGGTTTTGGAACAGAAAGTGGATTTTATCCGCTTACTCTGAGTAAACTTACCAAGGTAAGTCGCATAACCTGCTTTCTGGAATACCCCCTGTTCTCTATTGCCTATATGTCAAACTGTTGTCAGAGTATGAATTACCAGAGGCTGAATTATTCTTCAAGAGAGGAAAGCCACAATGTTTCCACGGAAGCGCTAGTGCACAAGACTTCATATTCAGTAGATCAATATGGCGTCCAATAACATGTTGTGTTGCCTTCTCAAAGTGCCTTGTGTCTGCATGGCTATGTGTGTGCGTGCATGCATATGGTGCATATACTTGTGTGAGCAAGTGCGGTGTTGAACGGCAAAGGCTGATCATGGTGTTTGAGCTTGTAGCCGCTGATGCATGAAATGGGACTCAGACAAGCAGTCTGCTTAAGCCTGTCCACATGTCCTCCTCCATATACCTACATCACTCCATTGATTTTGCAGCAAGAGATGGATGTGGGGGTAGAGGTAAATCTGGCCTTGAGTTTGTAAGTCCTGTAATTCAGACATGTTTACAATCCAGAAAACATTATACACAAATTCTTTAATTAAGAACTTAATAAAGGAACCCAGCAGGTTACAAAGGATCAGATGTGATAAATGGTGTCTTTTCATGTTTTATGGGGACTTTCCATAGACCCAATGATTTTTATATATTTTACAAACTGTATATTCTATCCCCTACTCTAACCCTACACCTAAACCCACCTATCACAGAAAACTTTCTGCATTTTTACATTACATACACATATATATCTTAAAATATAGTACAATTTAAATAAGCCTTTTACATCATCTTTGGTTGATTTGATTGCTTATAGAGTGAAAGCATCATTAGATAAATGGAAATTTCCCTCTGTGGGATGCCAAATTAAAGGTTGTTAATCAAGAAAATGCTAGTTTAGCATAATATGATAATGTTTGTTGATTTCATTAATCAAAGTCAAAATGTACAGTGTTTACAAGAAAATCTGTTATTTTCATACTAGGGGGTCTTTGGGTTGTCTGAGAGTCTGACAACTACTGATATAAACCACATTCCTCTTGCATTGTAATGACAATAATAATTTATTCATAATTCTCACACTTCATACTACTCCAGCATTCTGTTTGCAACTACAAAATTCAACTGGGAAAATAAAACATCACAAAATGAGGTGCAGAAGGCTAAAGCCCTTGGGATTCTGGGATCTGTCTTTTGACCTCCAAAAGCAAAGTAGCAAGTTAATGAACATCCATTACAACAAATCACACATGGCCTTGGAATGCTAAACGGGTCTTAATTGCAAACCCACTACCAATGGAAAATGCACACCTCTGCAAATGGCAGATGCTTGATCCTGATCAATAGCAGGCATGCAACTATCACTTGCAAAATCAATATTGTTGTATTTGGTTCTCCAATCTTCTGTCTTGTTGGAAATAAGGGCTCTAACAGAGTGGCCACGGATAACGAGCTTGACCACTGAGACCTTTGTCTTTATCTATCAATGGGTCAATCCTTAAGTCTCTAGTGACCTGAGGCTGGTGTGGTTCTTCACCACATAGCCATTTAGACCTAATCGTGTATGTGTGGGGTTTTTTTTTTCATTGCTTAGAAGGTTATTGCGCATAAAAATGCCAATTCTGTCATTTACTCACCATTGTGCCATTTCAAATCTACATTTCAACTGTTTTTTTTTTTTTTTTTTTTTTTTTTTGTCCATAGAATAAAGTCAATTTGGTAAAAAACAACATTTGGCGCTACTAATTTGCATTGTCATTAATTTTTTTTCCTTCTTTTCTTCTTTTGTTTTCCATAAAAGAAATTCACTACATGAGAGTAAGTAAATTTGGTCAGAATCTTGTCCCTGTAAGATATCATTTGACTTCAATGTTAGCTTCATAAATACATAAAGACCTATGGTGTCTTATTATTTTGCAGTACACTGAAAAAGCTATATTTACTGCTTTGTCTTAATAAGGAATATTTAATGAGACAACACAGGTCGTAAACCAAGCAAATGTTCATTTCTGAGTGCTGTCGAACACCAGAACACACCCTCTTTCTTCCGTATTTCGCATAAGCCCATCTATTAAACGACTTTCAATGCACCAATTTGTCTTTGGCAGATGAATGTCCTTGCTGGCACAAAATTGCATTAGTCCCTGTTTTAGCCAGTAAATGCCATCTGTGATTGACAGGAAGATATGAGCCAAGAGTATACATGCCTGGGCAAATGGTGTCCATTAAATGCTAAAGTAACATGGATTATGGTTTAATTTGCTGAAAAATGATGTTTACTAAGGATTTTTACATAAATTCTCTAACAATGTTCGACTGACATGTTTTTGAACCCCTAGAGGATCTTTCTGAATCTGACGTCTGAACTGCAACAGACAGTACATGAAAACAACTAAAAAAATACATTAGAACCCATTTAATCCTGAGATTAGGACAAACAGGTTAGGATGGAAATGTGTATTTGGCCCCAAAGTTTTTGTCAGTATAGCGTAATTTTGTACATTTTAGCGTATAGATGAACCTGAACCTAACATACTAAAAAGACTCATTCATGTAGTTTAGCTTGTAGCACATGGTGCTATAACAGGGCCAAGGTTGAAGGCTCAAATGGAGAAAGTCGCTTTGGATAAAAGCGTTTGCTAAATGCATAAACAAAAGCCACAAACCTCAATTTTGATGTCATAAAGCCATGACTTCCTTTATAGCATACATGTGCAGTATATGAAACTACTCTAAAAAAGCTGGTGACTTGTAAAGAGAATTAAAAAGAGAGCTAGCTTTCACAAGGCTTCTTTCACCTTGAGCACAGAGTTATTTTCAGAGAATAAAAACGAAGGGCGTCGTAGATAAGGAGCTCGGCAGACAAGGACAAGTGAAAATCACGCCGTGCAAATGCGCCGCAATTGCGGAGGCCCTTTTGAGAGATCACCGGTGGTTTAAATTGCAAAGATGAGCGTCAAAATGGATGAGGCGTCTTCAGGCTCTCTGGCACTCGCCTTTGAGATTTGCAGTAATTACTCATTGAATGGGGGGCATCAAGAAGCTGCTGACGCCGTCTCGTTTTTCAGCAATAACAGAGCGCTTTCCACATCGCTCTGCGTCACAATCATTCAGTCACCTGGAAAATGTGAGTCCCTCCCCGCACAACAACACATACTGGCAAACTTTTCACGTGCTTCTGCTGTGTATTGATCAATGCGGAGGAGAAGCGGAACATAATACTACATGACCTCTGTTGACATTATAATGTTGCATTATTTTGTAATAGTGAGGAAAGTGATGACAGCTTAAAAAGGCCGCTGCATGAGTATAATAGCTGACCCGTGTACATTTTGCATAGACGAAGATAAGGAGATATAAAGCCCCATGAGGGGCGAGAGAGACAAAGAGAGAAGTGGGAGAGAAGCATGAGAAAAGAGAGCGAGAAGGAGAGAGTGTGGTCTGATAATGGAGGGCAGGGGAAGGTTGCTGACCTGCAGATCATTCTAGGGTTGTGTTACAGAGGCAGGACAAGGTCAGCCTCCTTAGTTTACCACTGTGGTTTCATCATCTGTGTTTTATTTAGTATCACAAACAAATTCGGAGATACCCTTAAATAGACATTATAGAGCATCCAACCCAAATGGCATCATTTCTTTTCTCTGGGATGAAAGGCAAAGCAGTGCACATGCACTCTTAGAAGAAAAGGTTCTACTGTATATAGAACTACTGTATATATTTCTTTCAGGCGCTTGATTCATATAAAGAACTAAATCATATTATCATTTTTTGTTGTCTTTCATTTAATATACTTAAGGATGTGAATATAATTTGGGTGCCCAGCAACGTACGTCACTCACATAATATTGTAGCAATGGCAAATGCCAACGATCTAATCAATTCCCAATAGACAAAATCAAGAAAAATGGGTATACATCACAATAGGGACGAAAAGACAACTGTATTTCATTAATGACTTTTACAATGGTGTTTCATGTATAATGGTGTTTCATGAGTTGTTTACAATGCTAAAGAGAAGGATTCTCATGGTAAACATGGCCAAAGTTGAAAAAAGAAAAATTTTGGATCAATAACTTGTACAAGTTTCGGCTGTTTTTTTTTTTTTTGTTTGATCGTGGATCTGACATAGAGAAGAGTCGCGTCAACCATAGGAGAGCGAGACCGCACACATCAGCGCGCTTCAACAGGAAATCATCAGCAGCGCTGCATAGGATTTGTTCAATAATGTCTTTAAAGGGTTAGTTCACCCAAAAATTAAAACTATGTCATTAATGACACGCCCTCATGTCGTACCAAGCTCGTAAGACCTACGTTCATCTTCAGAACACAGTTTAAGATATTTTACATTTAGTCCGAGAGCTTTCAGTCCCTCCATTGAAAATGCATGTACGGTAAACTGTCCTTGTCCAGAAAGGAAATAAAGACATCATCAAAGTAGTCCATGTGACACCAGTGGGTTAGTTAGAATGTTTTGAGCATCGAAAATACATTTTGGTCCAAAAATAACAAAAACTACGACTTTATTCAGCATTGTATTGTCTTCTGGTTCTGTTCTGTTCTGTTCGCGTTCAGTGACGCTGTTGACGTAAGACGCTGATGGCGTATTATCTGGTGCATCCATTTATTCGGGTTCAAATAAATATGATTGGGCAAAAAAAATGCAAGTCTTCCTCTGTGTCGAAATCCTTAGACATGTTTGTGAAGATTGTTTTTTGTTTACAGCGTGCATCTCCCTCAGACTGTAAACGAAGCTCGGACACACCAGATACATGTCAGCATCATCTTACGTCATCACCGTCACTGAACGCGGATTGACAACAGAATCGGAAGAGAATACAATGCTGAATAAAGTCGTAGTTTTTGTTATATTTGGACCAAAATGTATTTTCGGTGGAACAAAATCCACTGATGTCACATGGACTATTTTGATGATGTCTTTATTTCCTTTCTGGACAAGGACAGTATATCGTACATCCATTTCCAATGCAGGGACAAAAAGCTCTTGTGATTATTGAGCTCCACCCACACGGCACACCTCCACCCGCTCGTTTTTTTTTTTTCCAGAAAGACTCGGTACAGCCTATCTTTCTTTTATAAATATAACAAAACTAAAGACTTTTTGTAGATATGAAGGATTCAATTCAACTAGGTACTCAAGATTAACATAAGATTGACTGAAACTGAGTGTTTCACCCCCCCTTTAATTTGCACCTCAGTAGATCCCATCGGCGCTTTTTTGGAATTGCGCTTTCACACTAATGTGCCCTGTTTAGCAAATCTGGCCCTTTTGTATTAAATAAGCAACTATCTAGTGAGAGTGTGAAAAATGGGTTGCAAGGGTGTTTATTTTCTATAAGTCCACAGGCTTGAAGAAACATCCAGTTTCTAATTTCATCATTGTTGTTTTCAGGGTTTCTAATCCAATCTTATAGTTTCATAATTGGAATCATTTGGACTAAAGACATCTTCCATTATTTCTAGCTCATTAAGCAACTTTATGAAGCTTGTCCCTTTTCACTCAAGACCATTTTTGAGCCAACGTGGTTTCGCACTCACTGGCACAATTTCCCAGGTGGCCACAAGCACACAAGCTATTATTCCCCACAAAACATATCCTTCTTAAGATGAGTCATGAGCAGCGTTGTCCTTAACACAGAATCACAGACAGACAAATATTCAGCCCTGTGTTTCTTTGTAAACAGGGTCAGTATCACCCCAGTGTCTTGGGCAGAGGGTCATTGGCTGTTAACCTTTGGTCCTGTAATAGAGAGTAATAGGTTTTTAGTTTTGAATGGTGGGGCCTGTCCCGTATGCCAGGGCACGGGAGCATTCTGTGCCCCAGACTACCTCCCGCTGTTCTGGTAATGAGTAATCAGGGCAAAAGCATGTCAATAGCTTGCTGTGAACTGGACTGACCCTGCTTGCATTTTCTCCCTGGCAGCTCGGCAGCAAGAGTCGGTAAGCAGCTTGACCACCCACTCCCATCCCCCAAACATGGCCTACTCTGGCCTTCTGTGTATATATATTTGTCTTAAAAACATGACATTCATGACGCAAGACACTGAAAACACAGAGAGATGTGATACATCAGCCAAAGATCTCCAATGACTCACAAGACAA
Organism: Pimephales promelas; assembly: GCF_016745375.1. The sequence goes on from NW_024121113.1 coordinate 1,061,845, forward strand.
AATATCATAAACCCAGTATTCCCAGCAATTGGTTTTCTTGTTTAACATATTGTTGTAATGCTGTGCTATGTAATACTAAAACGAGATGACAAGAGGAAAGTCTGATCTCCAGTCTGGAAGGACAGAGGGTAAAGTCTCAGAAAACAGTATGAGGAAGCAAAAACAACATTGCTGGGTAAATTCCACCAAGGTGCCCTCCCCGTCCTCGGTGTTAGTCCTCTCCCTCCTTTGATTTTTTGGCTCACTGAAAGAGAAAATGATGTAGGAGAAGACTGCATTGGCCACAGCTGGATAATTCTTCTCTTTGCCCTAATTAAAGATCCTTTCTGTAATTATACTGGTTGCTTTGGAGTGGGAAGGGCCTGGGCAAGATCCAGTTTATTAACCAGGGACTCTGGCAATCTAAGAGGGATCATAAAAATCAGAGCGATGAAACTTCAAAATGTACATAATCAAGAAGTTAGGAAGTTTTACATAAAAATAGACCAACGTTAAGCTTGCATTTTGGCATGACTCAAAACATTCTTTGCAGCTGAAACATATTTAGCGTTACATTACTTGATTAGTCAAAGCATAATATTACGATGACTTCACTATCTATAAAGCGAGTCTGACAGACGAATAAAATTAGCCCCGCTTCAAACAGGGTTATATTTTACTGAACCCTCCAACACAGGGGACCAACTTGTAGTCTTTCCTCTAAGAATAGATTGCCTTATTCAAAAGCACAATGCATTGACTCAGAATAGTATTTGCGATTACAGGCCAAGGCCCTGGTAAATGAGTTCAAGCCCAGGCCCTTGAGACAATGTGCATAACGCCCATGTGCTCTACTTCTAGACAGTCCTTGATGTTTTTCCTGTTTTTTTTTTTTTTTGTGAGACCTTCTCATGCTATCTGATATTCTAATGAGGGATAGGCATAGCAAAGTGCTCCACCCCAACCACCCGTGGAACGATCCTGGAGGATTACTCCAAGAGCGCAAAGTAGGTCAACAAGATGTGAAAACAAAGCATGCGAGCAGAATGAATGGCACGCCACAAAAGAGCGAGCAGGTCTGACACATCGCCGCAGCGCTTTGGTGGGGCTTCACTCCCCCTCAGCCACACATCCACCACGACACATGTGGATCAGCGCCTGACCTGCTTCTCAGCTCCCCGTCTGCGCGAGCGAGTCATATAGACGGACAATTCTGACATGTTTTTGAATGAATATAGGACATGCCAGAAAAAGAAACTCATTAAAAAATTATAACATAAAATGAGCCAACTGGGTTAGTAATCTCTGGGACACAAAGCCTAAGTCATTTGCATTTTGTGTTGTTGACTGGTAAAATTCACTGATTTTCACTTGACTTTTAATTCAATCTAAGCATATTTGTGTAAGTCTGCTATCACTGTCCGCATTGTCACCTCATGCCAAACCATGACTTGGAAATGCTTCATTTTTCTACAAGCCGTTACGACTCGCCCACTATCAAGAGTTCTGGCGGCACTGAACACAAACTTGTATGGAAGCATGTTGCACTACTACCGCTTTACCATACTTCACCTAACCTGGTGAACAGCATGTCTGCATCTGAAATTGCATACATTTTTGTTGCTCCACATTCGTCTTCTGCCATTTTTATTGGTATTTTTAATTGGTAGCAGACCCAATTTAAATGTTTTCGTCAATGCACGAGACAGCAAACAGTTTCAGTTTTGGAATGACAATTAAATTACAAAATCAATTGCTGTGGACCATGGAAGTATTTTTTTCCCTTTTCTGCCCAAATAATAATGGAATGTTTTTGAAGTGTCTTCATTTATTTGTTTTGGTTTTTTAAAGTCCCCCTGTAGTCAATCATATTATCTCATAAAACTTATCTTCGATCAGCAAAGAGACATTTAATATTTTTTCCGCCTTTAATTCTTCATGCCTTAGATAGTTTGAACGTTAACTCTTAACATTGCCTTGCCTCATTTAGTATACGTGGTTCTGCGTATGCAAGAATGCAAATTAGCCCCGCCTCCACTCACTCACACCAGCTCAGAGATCCACTCATTGACAATCACACGCAGAAAATGAACTAGGAATGTTGTGCACTTTACATAATATATTTATATTTAGCTTACTTATAATAATTGTGTTTGACTTGAAATGTTTTTTTCTATTAGTAATTATGTCTCAACTTGTCTCAACTACGCGTTGTCTAAACACAAACCATTTATGTTAAGTAAAAAATTTCGTACACCCAGAGGGTGGCAGTATAGTGCGAGCCAACTGCCATTTTGCCCGAACTTAATTTGATTGTGTTAAATCTGCTTAAATATGTATACAATTTAAGTTTACTTAATCTGTTTGTGTTGGATTACATGATTGATTTGTGTTGCATTAACTGAAACTGGGCGGTGCTTGTTAGTTCCCAGCATGCTTTGCATATGGTTGAATTAAGAGAGAATAAATCTTAAAATGAAGTGTTATTTTATCTTTTTTTTGAGAAATTTAGAAAAGGCGAAGACTTGATAGTGTGTAATTGTGTTTAATGTAAAATTACAATGGAATTAGTAGAACCATTCAAATTACAGTGAGTTACCGTTGTGGAGAAGAGTGGGGCATTTTGTTTGGTTTTTTTCTACTGCCTTGGTTGAAGTAGCATCTAAAACTTAGCATTTAATATGCTAATATGTGCTACTGCAAGACAATAGCTAGCTATAGTTTATCAATTTTATTATGTGTCACTAAAATAACTGAAATATTAATGGATTAATGAATATAAAATAGTACCTGAATCATGTCAGGAAGCCTTTAAAAATTCACGTTGAGACTTAAATTGGGTCAGTTATAATTACTTAATTTCATGATGTTGAAGTTACATGCACAAATTATGTTTGTTTAACATAATCCAGTTATGTGGAACCTGTTGACAAAATAAAATTAATCAAAGCCAACATATAATTTTTTATAGAGTAGATTGTACGACGCCAGAAACACCACGCGATTTCAAACCGTGTTTTTGAGACTGTCTTTGGTTCACGGCAGTTAAGGAGAAAATACTCAGCAATGGTGTTGAATTTGCTCATGGTTTGTCTTAAAACATATTAAAAACACGATATTAAAAACTTGATTTTCACCACAAAGGGACCTTAAACAAATATGAATTGCTGCAATTATTTGTGGTTTTTTAATTAATCAACACATCATTTAGGTTATTTGACATAAAATCAAATTGATTGGCAGAACTAATTAAATGCTTAGAGGGTATAATCCTTGTCTGACATTTGAGAGGAAAACATTCAAAGCTGCAAAGCCCTTTAAAATTGTTATAAGAACCGACTAGGAAAGGTAGGAGTAGATCTGGGATGTTCAGCAGTGACATTTACCCAGCGTTAAATCACACAATGGGTCAAGATGACCCTCCACCTGATGACTTAGCCCTGGCTCTGAGCACCTCACCCTGCGGTCCTATTCAACTCAAAGCCTCATTCAGTCGGCTTTCCTTTAGCATGTACCCTAAATGGAAGGAGCGCACAATGAGAAATGAGATACTTGCCCCATTCAATGTGATCTGTGGATTATAATGTGAGATCCTTCACTTGGTAGAGACAGTCGCCCAAGGCAAAATAAATGTGGGACCTCAGCACATTGATAAGAGGTATGCTCATGTAGAGATTAACATAAGCAATTTGTCATGGAACAGTCCAGCTTTTGATAGGGTTACCCATTCAAATGTAAGATTATGACATGCCTTCCTCAGTACAAAGGAATATTAACTATTTATGCCACTGAGATTCAAGGGAGATTTACTCAAATGACATTTTATTGCTAGGAGGAGTCAAAGCGGAGTGGAATACTGATTAATAAATTCAACATCAACCTATAAAAATGCATTTTTGATTTCATAGTTTGACTAATCCGTGCATTGATAACTAGCAGGTTACACAGCTCATAAACCTTTAGATTCCCTGAAGTCAGTGATTTTCTATGCTTAAGCATTTGGATAAAAAGGGAACAAGGCCAATGAGAATTGGAAGTCCCTTTGGGGAAATTTGGGAGACTGTACATGGGTAAGATGTGAACTGTGGTGATGCCACACATGGCTGCACAATGTGCACACAGTGAGGCCTTTCCTCTGTAAAATGCCAAGTCTTACGCCCCCGCTCTCCGCTCTGCCACATAAGTGCAGAAAGCCACAGTGTGTCACAACCCTCCACATAATACACTCATGGGGTTATTTCCGTTTTTCCGAGTCTCTTTCTCCTCCACTTCCCTCTCATTTGCTCTCTTGAGATACCTTAGATCTTTAACCACATTGCCAGCCCCTGAATGCAGCTATACTGTAACTGCTGCTGCTTCTAGTCGCTGCATATGTCTTGTAAACATGCGATTATGGTTCTTCGTTATGAATAATAAATGGTTTTATTGGAACTATTATTTGCTAATTTATCTTTTGCACAAAGAAGAAACAGTATAATGGTTTCATATCCACCGAGACCTTTTTAGTATGACGTTTGTCTTTCTATTTTCAGTGCTTCTTTGGACACTGAAACCATGCCAGATTTTAAGCGGCCATAATTGCAACTTTACTTTCTCTGAAATGTAGTGCCGTATATGCGGGCTGCATGCATAAACAGCAGTTATTGATCTGCATCGCTCAGGGAAATAACGAGGGTTACATTATGATACAAGACCTAAATCCACAGAGTGTCTAACCTCAAACAAGCATTCATTCAAAAAGGCACAGCGCTACGCCCGTCAAAGATGGTGAAACCAACTAAAAGCCACTGACTAAGCATTATGTCCCATTAACCAATCAGTGAGGATATTGATACTCTAAGCAAAAAAAACAAAAAACAAAAAAACACATCAATGGACAGGAAAAGCTCCAGTATACAAGAACGCCAACCACAGGTCAAAACAAGCAATTAACCCCTCTGGGCAATTTGAATGCTTTGCCAAATTAGTTTAAATGCAACATCCTCTCACTTTAAAAGTACACAACAATATAAAGGGGAAACATGGGCAAGTTCACACCTTTTACTCTGAATATTTTTTTGGTTTCTACTAGTTTAGGCACAAAACTTTAAGTCTTGGCTATAATGTTATTGATGATTTACATCAATATTGTTCATGAATAATGAATAAAAACATGTTGATCAATCGTTGTACTGCTACATTGGAAATGTTCCAAAAGTAAATTGGAAAAGTCAAACTGCCATTAAACACCCTTTTATAGACTTTACAGAAATAATAAGATATAATATTAATAATATGGTAAGATAATCATAAAACGCAAAATATTTAATGATATACTGTAAATGGTAGTATGTTTAGGTTTTACCATATTTATTTGCTTACCCAAAAGCCAATCAAAATTTTATTTTGAAGGTCCTCTTTTGACATTCTGTTGACTATTATAGTTACACTGCACGAGAAAACAAAAATTTGTGTAATTGTACTCTACTTAAATCTTTATAGTTACTAACATTGTGACAACGCTAGTTGTACCATATTTTCTATCTTTTCCAGTCTCAAACTATAACCTTTGTTTGACGCAGTTATATTCAGTGTGAGTTAAATTTTTCTTTTCACGTCCAGCCCTTGTTAACAATTATATATATATCACTTAAATTATCATATACAAAATGAATAGGCTAGTTATTAAGAATGATGTGATTTTGAATTGGTAAAATGTTCTTGGAATAAAACGATCAGAATATCGCCTAATAATTATGCACGCACTGGATTCAGTTACATTATTTTGTTAGCTACTACAATCAAATATTTATATTTTTATGCAGCTACATATAAGCATTCATCTTGCTCTGACTTTACAATGCCGATTTTCAGTGACTGTGTCAATATTGTGTTAAACAGTAATTTTCCTCTCTATTCGGGCCTCTTTGGCAAGACCAACAACCTTTGTATTTGAGTCCAAAGGGGAGATGGCAGTTTGCGCTTCTCACCCCATATCCTTGTTTGCACCTGCCTTCCCAGAGAGCCTTTGCTCTTCCTGGTCATTGAAGGTTCAAGGGAAATCAGTGGAATCAAAGGTCATTGTCTCCTGGCAGACCTAATGTTTCCCTTTGTGACCGTCACATGCTGAGGCCAAAGTCCCTTTGTTTTTTAACTCTGCTCTCTGATCTCTGATCTGGGTTCAGTGTTTGAACTGCTATCCATTTCTAGGCACACAGAGGAAAAAGATGTGCTATTTAAACCTCTGATTATACTTTAATTGCTTGACTTTGATTTCGCTGTGAATAAATTGAGTGCTGGTACATTATTCTATGAATACACAACAGAAGAACAACCAGTTTGGGGGTAGATCATCTCTAAATTGTTCTAAACCAATGATACTATATGGATTTTATTAGAACAATTTTACTTTTTTTTAGTGTAAGTGTATTACTTGTGTTGGACGATTTATACTTACATTGCAAATCTCAAGTCCTTGATTGCTTGATTCATTTCAAAATTGCACAATCTTCCAGCTCCAATCTGGTAAATGTGACTATAAATATAGTAAAATGGTGTTCATGTTAACATCATGGTTTTCTGTAAAGCTGCTTTGTTCATTGTACATTGTGAAAAGCGATACAAATAAATTTGATGACATGATTTTTGGGGTAACTGAAAATTTTACTTTAAATCTGTCTTATCTCAGAGCCCTGAAAAAATGTGTAATGTGTAAACATCACACACGAGCAAAAGGTTTTCCTCACAGCTTGTAACAGAAACATGTGACTATCTTGGGAGGGAGAGAGAATCTACTGTAGTAAGGAGGGGCAGCTGGGATGTTAACATCTCTTTGTATGCAGGAGAAAGCTGTGAAAAACTTGATGGCTGATACTGTCCCATCAGGATATAGCCCATCTGTAAGCTCAGTGGGGCATGTTTACTCCAGCCAGAACTGTTGACTGGTCATATGGGGGTCTTAAAAGGTGTGAACTTGGTGTAAAACCTGAGATTTCTTAAAGCATAGAAAGGCTGAACTAGGCAGGCAAGATGATTTTTAAATTGGAATGTTTTTTGCTTTCATTTTTAATAAAGCAAACAAAATTAGATTTTAAACTATATTTCTTATTATAATACCATTACCAATAAAATGTATCAAGAAATTAAGACAGACAGACAGACAGATAGATAGACAGGAAGAGGACAGATATAAGCTGTGGCTTTAAGGGTGGCGTCCAGCATTGGGAAATCCGATTCATAGCGATTCGATTCGCACGGATGATTCGTTTTATGGGGCGATTGAACGATTCAATGATTCATGTGAATCATTACTGAAAAGTATTTTCATAATTTTACTCTTCTTTGTTTTGTTATTGTTGTAAAATACAGTTAAATACGGGTATAGCCACATTTTAAGACTAATTACTTTTATGTATGACAACATGTCAACTACCCCACAGATTTTACCATGTTTTCTATCGTTTCCAGTCTGTTTAGGCTGGTTTTGCTTTCTTAAAAAACAACAACAACAACAACAAAAAAAAACTACAGCTATCCTGTCTTGAGATCATTTATTATATTGTTAATGGAAATCATTGTTGTATGCTGATTACGGATATTTGGTGGAACTATGTTTACTATAATAGTGTAGGCCTACTCACGCTTTGCGAATCGGTTCGACTGAATCTCTACAAGAACGATTCGCTTTTGAATCGGATCTCACTAGCGTCCGTCCATGAGGAGGGTAGGAGGAGTGAACATGGCATTGCAGAGTGCCGGGGATACCTTGAATAAACAATTCAGTCAAGCGACTGACTGCAGGACTCAAGAGCAGAAGAAAACCGCGCATGTGGGGAATAGACGCTGTCAGCCCCAGTCATCTTTCCGTTTTCCCACATCTGAATTGTTCGTAGAGAGAAATATCATATGCGCGCCTCCCTAAATGCAGCATAATTTTTAACTGGATTCTCTTCATCCGAACAGGTAACGTTAAGGCTTGGTGTGAAAATAAGATTTCTGGTTTATTTATACGTTTGTTCATCAATCTATTAGCAGCAAATCCAGAATCCGCTATGTATTTTAATGGCTTACGTAGGCTATATGTAAGCAGAGGATATATAGGGTGGTGTGAGCTGACGTTTTCATTTTGAGTCTTCATTTATTTCATTGAATGTTTACATGTAGGCATGCACGTATAATGTGTGCGGCTGTTTTAACAAATGCATGTGATCAAACGATTACATGAAAGCGACAAGGACTATTACGCACCCTATATCAGAATATAAGTTACAGATGTACATTTATAGAGGGTGCACCGGTGGCAAGCACGTGAAATGTGATTATAAAAGAGTGTTGTTGTGCTAATAGTAGCCGAGCTCACTTAAAGCACTAGATACATTGTTACTGTGGTTGTGATAGAGGATGGTTTTAGCACCATGTTTACCTTATAGTTTATGTTTAGTCTAACTGAGACTCTTCAAGTGCTTGTGTTAAATGTTTAAAATGCTCCAAGGTCTTTCTTTGAGAAACAAGAAATGATCTCGCATGGCGCATGCTATAGCCTGAATCTTATTCCTAAAATTATGTGCCATGCTTTCTAAAAACAATATTGTTTGGAGTTCAGTTTCGCAGACAGTATGCGTTTTCTAAAAAAAAAAAAAAAACCCATCGCATTATTCACATATTCATTTTTTTGAGCATGTGGGTAGTTATACAAAGACACTTAAACACTTTTGAGAAACAGCAAATATGTACTCTTATTTGAGACTTCAGCCGTCTTTATTTTTATTCTATGTGGAGGTGGTCGCCCCGTTTTATGCGCGCAGACATGTTGATATCACATGACCAACTGGGCCATGCAATTGATCAATTTGGGCAATTGCTAGGTACTATTTAAATTTGTTTACATATATATTACCCTTTTAAAATGTAGGTGGTTTACAAGCATTAAAAGAAAAACGCTTTGATATGCCTTTTTTCAGAGAGAAATCGCAACAGTCTGTCAGTTGCGTTATTATGCATTATTTGTGTAGTTAATGTGACAGAAAAAAGATAAACAGATTTGGTGCATAGTGGCAGCAGTTAGTAAACATACTACATGTCTCCAGGCCAGTAGGTGTCAGTATGATGTTACTGAGTGCAGCTTTATTTATTTTATATTCATGCCTCTGGCTTTTGTTGCATTTCTCAATCCAGTGTGGAGCTGTGGATAACAACAGGACCTGAAGTATATAATGTTCAGTGGGTTGACTCATAGTTTTTTTAGGATAAATATACCTTATGACATTAGACAGTAGTGAATGAGCATGGTGTTGCCATTAGCTCAGCTGCACAGAATAATGTACTATTATATGACACTGTAAAAAGAGTTATTTTTTTAAGCACACAGTGTACTGTATGTGGGCAGTTGCGTTTATTTTTGTATTGAGCATGACTAAATAAAAAACACCGAGTTGGTTCTCTTCTTACATCAGACTTGATCTGTTTGTTCTGGTTTAAAAATGTTGTGACTTGTGAGGAACAGCTTGCTTAAGATCACAATTACAGGTAACCCATAAACCAGACTACCCACTCACATTATGTTAAAGCGTAATTTGTTTATAGTGGTTCTGTTTTAAAGCTCTTAGTCTTTCTGAAAGAGCCGTGAAGAAAGCTATTGTAAACAATCTCGTCACTGAAGTCTTTAGATTAAAAGAAGTGGATATCTAGGATAGTGATAACAGCCAGTTAATAGTAATATTTGTGGACTCTCAACTCATGTTTTCCATATTTGTAAATTAATGACTTCATGTAGCATTTCTTCTTATTAAAATGGATGGTACACCCACAGATGAAAAAAAACATTAACTTACAATTGTTTTGTATTCCAAACTCTTTTTTCCCCCTCAGAGTCAGTGGCATCCCTTGTGTTCTTGACCCCATTTCTTTCATTTTATGGAAAACAAATATAATACCTTTTTAGGGCTGGATAAAAAAAAAAAATGGATTTCTCGATTCTAATCGATTCTTATTTATATCAACTGACATCGATTCTTAAATCCCAAAAAGTTTTCATTTGATGAATGAATGGAATTGTACTGCGATCCAATAAATCACTATAAGCTTTGTTACTTTTGATAAGAAAATAAGTTTTCAAATTCTGTCAATTTTGTTCCAAAATTTTAATGTGGTGTGGACTGATTGCCGTAGCATTTCAGAACAAATAGAGCTGCAGCATAAAACTCACATAAACTAATCATCTTTTTTGCTTTACTACTAGTAACAGCATGGAATAAACATGAATGAACATTAGAAGGTATGTTAAAAATATACTTACCGAAATCCTTATGTCTCATGTAATCGCGCAATCAATGTTTGAACTGAGGAAAGACGTCAATAAAATAGCCTGTAAACAGTGTCGTGCATTTACCTCAGAAAAGCCATTCATTGACCATAAACTCGTTAGTCAGCTAGAAAAATTATCTATAGAGAGGAACATTTAATTAAATATATGCATCATATTATATTCATTATACTTTTAATGTTCTTCAATATTTAATATATGTCTAAATAAATACGTCAAGTTTTTAAGAAAGCCATTATTTGAATGTTTATATTTACAAAAATCAACATAATTAAGTTAGTATTTTAACTTTATTTTTATCTTAGTATTTTTACTTTATTATTATGGCAGCAGTGGTCCATGTAGGTTGTCTACAAACCGGAAGGTTGGTGGTGTCTGTGTATGAATGTAAAACGTTTTGGTGGCCATGGGTCTGTTGAAAGCGCTATATATAAATGCAGTCTACCATTATAAAACTTCCTTGTGTGTAATTTAAGTGTTTGTATACAAATCACTTCATTTTAACCTTCAATATTATAGTAATGTAGTAGTTTACATCATTAGTTCAGATATTTTTATTCTTTGAGAAAATTGTAATTTATGTGGACTATTTCTTCAACGTTCCTGTTACTGAATTCATATTTAGATAGTTATAGTGTAGTTATATCGACATACACTAGTCAAAATATATGGATATCTAAAAGTTAATCTTTTTGATTATGATTACGCATAGAAGTGCCTGTGGTTTTCTTCTGTATTTGGTTGGACTCCTAAATGATGGTCACAGTCCTACGGAGATGTTTGCCAACTCTTGCTTTGCTTTTTTGTTGTTCTGAATAATATTATGATATCAGTTCATCGTGTTACAAATTGAATTTCGAAGCTCAGGTAACTGGACTTTGACAGAGTATGCAGTTGGCGTAGAGAGACACAAATACTCCTGTCGTTTTGCACAGGGCGGAACAGTAAATGCCATCTGATCATGTGGAAAGAAAGCCAGGATGAGGAAATGGAGGGATGATGTGAAAAGGTGAAATAGTTTGTGTATGTGTGTGTGCGCGTACATGTGTATGGATGGCTGGAAGGGGTTCATTGTTCATGAGATAATGGCAGGATCATCTACCAGACAGGAGGTCACCACGCCCCTCAATCATAACCCATAATTGATCGACCATAATGGAGATTGAAGTATATTAATCATAGTTTGCGAGAAAAATATTACAGGCGGCCCACTGTAAAATCAGGGTCAGATAAATCAGGAGAAAGAGGTATGCGTGCAAGCAACGGCTTGTTGAAGAGACAACCAGCTGAACGTGATCTTGTAAACATCAGGGATCAATGCGATCTCAGCAGCGGACCAGCTTTTAAGAAAATACGTTTACAGTGCCTCTTAAATTGGCTTGTGTTGTGGTCCATGAGGAGGGGGGTGGTTAAAAAAAAGACAAATGCAAGCAAAGAGTCCCGTATTAAACTAATGGCGTAAGCAAAAGTGGAGGGCAAAAGGAAAGAAGCATCTTAAATCATGTCTCCGTGTGCCAGCTCATCTATCAGCAGTACACCACAGAAATGATTTTTCCATCTGTAGAATAGAAATGTCAGCCCGAGGCAAGCGATGTGTATCAGTGATGTTTTTATAGAGTAAGCCAATATTAGGTATGCGATTTATGGCACATGTGCAACTATCCTTAACTTCACATGCATAGACTCTCAGAAATCAGAAGCCAAACTTAACGGGTGGTAGCCAATGCTGTTTGTGAAGGTTTTTAGATTATTTTGTATAATATCTCAGTCCATAATCTACTTTTTTATTTACAGATTCCTATGAAATTGTATAACCAAGCACACATGGAATATGTGCCCACAGAAATTTCCACAGATTTCTGTAGAATTGGAATGTAAGTCATTCACAAAATTCTACACATCCCACTCCCCACAATTTTTGGGTCAAAATTTCTGACATTTATGGGTTGTTGTTGATAAATAAATGAAGATTTTTTTCTAAATCAACATCAAGATTTGAGGTAAAAAAAAAAGAAAGTGAATAAGAGAATTGTGACTGGTCACCATTTCACTGGTCACAATTGTTTCAAAAACTTTTTTTTTTATTATATATTTTAAAATAAAGTCTTCTTTCTGACCTAACCACTCACAATTTTTTTTTAATATAGTTATTTAATTAGTGTCGAAATGCTGTTTTTGAAGTTGGCATGAATAGAAAGGTTGAATTATATTTTTACTAATGCACGTTCACATTTTTCAGTGCAATGCCCACATCTCAAAATCCAATCAACCCCTTAATAGAACCAAGTTTCCTACCATCGTTTTTTTCTTTTTAGATAATCCATTTCACTCAGATATACGTCACAATACAAAAGAAAAACATCAAAAATCCTATTTCATCATAACTTTTAGAATTCTAGAGGTAGTTTATCATTTCAGACCGTACGACACGTCAACGTCCCGGAAGTATTTCTTGTCAGCTACCAATAAAGGCTCGATATAACCATATTCAAGTCAGCATGTGAAAACTGTCTGCAGATTCTTTCTGGGGCTTCTTATAACTTACTACAGGAACTGTCATAGTGACCTTTAAAACTTTCAAACCTGTCTTTTAGTTACTTTGGATATTGGCTGATTCTGCAAATTTTTCCCAGAAATATTCACCAAAACCACTACATTTAAGCTCGGCACTGTAGCCATTACGTTCTAGCTCAGTTTTGAATAAGTATGGCGGGGTGAGCCGATCATTTCTAACTTGTATTACCCTGGCTCCTAGGTGTATGCCTCTAGACAGCTTTAATGGCTGTAGGGATAAAGGTTTTCGTAGTTCACCATGTGGCAGGATCAGCATAATTGAAGGCTTGAGAGGACGCAGTAGGGGCAATAGTTAAATTGGACTTAAGACTGTTATTCAATGGTGCCTTAATTTAACCACTCTGGGTTATATGAAGCAAATCCCACAGAGAAAAGTGGCTCACTCGAATGCCAATCATTCCTCACCAATCCTGAGACTTTTGAAGGTTACAGGGCTGTCTGTGGCTGGGCTGACGGATTGATGTATGTCCCCCGTCGAGCAGAGAATTCAGAGTCCAAGGCCGCTGCAGTGCTGTCCTATTAGGGGGGATTGTCCTTCACAACTTCTTAGCCGCCTGTCCTTTCTGGAGCCTACAGAGCTCAGGCAAGGGCATTGTGTCTGCTACAATAAGCCGAGCCATGGAGTGCTTCACCCACACATAATTATATGGCTTTAATGCAAGCATCTTTCACTGTTCATCCACTCTCACCAGCAGGCGCAAAAAGAGTGGCGTTTGTCAGAGGGAGTCGGTGGATGTATCCCTACTTCATTACGACTGGCTCTTCGGAATTAAATTGATTCAGCAATTAACTAAAAGGGGATTTTTAGAATTTATGAATGACTGAGAAGATTGATATATTGCAAGAGAGGAGAGCAGCATGTGCAATGGATGTGAGGCAGAGGTAATGGATTTATTGTCACATTGAGAGGCACATGAAGCGTGGTTGGGTGCGGGATGCACCTTATCCACTTTTTTGGACCTTAACAGTTAGGTGATCAGACTTGTGGCATTGTGTTCGAGACTGGTTTCTCCCAGGTACTGTGAAAGTAAAGTATTTTCAAGGAGCTCTGTCGTTGCATTACGACATGAGTGATTTCACCAGCTGCTTTTTTGTGTACCCAGTTCGATAAGATATGAGGTCATGCTTATGACTTGCTAGATGTTGTCAGGAAAATCGAATCCAATGGTTGCCTGCCGAGACAAAGACGGCTCCATGCCGAGCAGATCAGGGAAATAATGCACAGTTTGAACTTAGACCTTTGAGGTGTTTCTTAAGAGTTAATTAAACTGAATTCATTACCAGGTAATCTATAACATATGGTGAGAAAAGATTATTGTGTCACCACTTTGAATACAAACGCTAGGGATTACCGTCTGCTCTTGTACCGAGTGTTGGGCTCTTTAGAGTTTGGATTATAGGTGGATTGATATATTTTTTTGCCACCATGGAAATATGTCAACTGGTAGATATTTTTCTGTAGTGTTTATACTGCAATATTTTTTTTTTTAAATCAGGCTGCATATTTGCTTATGTACTTTATTTTATGGTCTTGGGAGAATAGACCTGCTAATCTGCTGCTGCTTTTTTTGATTATTGTCACTGCAGAGAAAATACAGTCTTGCTGCTGCCAATACATTCACAGACATGCTGCTGATGCACATATAACATGAAAAAAAAAAAATGTACCATTGTAGCCTGTAGCAGGTCTATACAGGTGGAGCTGGGGAAGGTGGAGGGTCTCTGAGGCGTGCTGGGTACAAACAATGCCAAGTATTTGAATTCTGAGCAGCAAGCTCATTGGCTGCTGATACTAGGGCTGTCGCGATAACCGCAATATTGCAGTACCGCGCTTCTGACAGGTCAACCGCAGAGGATTGCACGCAACCGCAGCAACCGCGATATTCACGTTTTTTTTTATAAGGCTTCTTCTTGTTTTGAACTTCATGCATGTGTATTGAATGCTAAACAAGTTCATAATGATAACAACAAGACTGTTTATCTTGGTGATGTGTAGCCTACAGAGGCTTCACACAGACAGTGAATGAGAGAGATCTGCAGAGCGCGTGCGATTACCTGCGTCTGTCTTTGAAGTCGTGAAAAGGTTGCCGTGTCAAAGGAAAGCGAAATATTTGTCGTATCATCATTTTAAGCTTCACGTCACGGGTATTTTCCACAAATGCGCGTCAGCAGCAACGCTGGTCAGAATCCCACAGCGCGAGGAAGCCGCAGAAAATAATATCACAGAGTCACGCATTGAATCAATGCCATATTGGTCTCTAATAAGTGAAGCATCAGCTTCCGCCGCGTTACCCATGCGACGCATTGCTGATCAGCTGAGCCTTGAAAAGTGGAACAAAGTTAAAGTTAAAATCCAAGTTAAAAATAATTGACATCTTGTTTCATTACATCTCTTTTAACGAATCAGCTTCTTTGAACGTGTTCGTTGAATGAACGGTTCAAAGTCCGTTGTCATAACAATATGCGCGCTGAGTGAAAGCCTTTCAATCATGCTTTCAATGCGCATATAGACGCTGTTTAGTTTCGGTTATTGGTTAAATGGCCTCGTTTTTGTCCACATCGTAAACTTTATTTATATAGCAACAAATACTTATAAATTAAATAAATAAATAAATGGCGGTAATACCGCATATCGCGCTATTGAGCCACTCAACATTACCGCAAGGGAAATTCTATAACCGCGACAGCCCTAGCTGATACCACAGCTACCAATCAACTGCACCATGTAGATTAAGGATGGTAAGATTCACTGATTCGCATTGGCATAAAAGCTAGCGATGCAATGCATCGGATACAAGTTGGCATTTGTATCGCGATGCATCGTTTCTAACATAAAAAAAACCCAGATTTATTCTTATATGATTATTAGTAGATGCGCTATACTTTTACTATTTAGAAAGTGACCAATCATTTGTCACCAATATTTTATTATGTAACTGCTGCGTTCACACTGAACGCAAATAGAGGGTCTGTAGCGAGTGATTTTCATGTTAAGTCATTGTAAAGACGCGTTGACACGGGGCTGGAGGTGCTGCGGCGTGAGACGCGTTTAACACGGTCCACTGGACACAATTTCGCCTCATTCGCACGTCCAGTTCGACTAGAGTGATTTCTCCTTTCTGTTGCGCGTTCTCTCATCACGACTGCTACAGCTGCTACATGAATATGACTTATCACAACACTACGGAGTGCGAGGCGTATCCTGAGAGTAACCTACCTTTAAAATTTAAAGTAGAACATTAAGTTAATCTGGTTTACAGCAGCCTGTGACTGCAAATAATTTTTTTTACTTCTGAATACAGTTATGAAAGACCTGTTTGTGAAACGTTTTTTAATTTGTATTATTGTTTATGTTAAAACAGAAGCGTGCGTTAAAAGTCAGAGGGCACTTAAGCTACTTTATGATTTGCTGCATGTCTGAATAAAATAAATAAAAGTTAACTATCGATACCATGTTGAATTGCATAGCATCATATTTTTCTCCATTGCATCGTATTACATTGAATCGAATCGAAATCGGAACGCACCGCATCGTACGAGTAGTGAATCATACTGCATCACATTGGTAGCTGCTTACATGTATCTTTAATGTATCGTATCATTCGCTATGCATCGAGATGCGTATCGCATCGGCCTCAGCTATGGAGATGCACAATGTAGATAAAGATGCAATCTCTTAACAATTGAGCTAAGGACCTATCAGCCTCTGCCATCTAGATATTCACAACAGAAATTTGTATTTTATATAGTTATACACACTCAAAGGTGCCGATAAATAAAGTAAAATGAGAAAAAAATAAATAAATACACAATTCAGAAAATAATGAATATCATTGCTGTTGGGTGGAAAGCTTGTCTCCTAAAATACTTTTAGGAAGAGGAAAAAACACTATTTTGAAATAATTAATTACTGCATTGTCAAGGTAGCTTTGTATATGATAAGACACTTGTGTGTGTGTATATATATATATATATTTCTTGAGTAAAAATAGAAGTAATTGATAGTAATTATTTATGAGAATAAATAATATGTAAACGGCCAATAGCGACGATATATTTTTATGTAGATATATTATCTGATATATACCGTTACTTTGATAACTTTGAGCTTTCGGCACTGAGTATGGAGACCTTTTAATGTTTTTTTTTTTTTATTCTGCTTTATTTCTTTACTCTATCAAATGGGCCTCTACAGCTAGTAAATTAACCTCTTAATGGATTTTTTTTTTATTCTGCTTTATTTCTTTACTCTATCAAATGGGCCTCTACAGCTAGTAAATTAACCTCTTAATGCCAAAGGCACTGAGAATAAGAGGGAACACCATGTTCAGCCAAATAATATGTTCTTGTTCTTGTATGCTCCTTTTTTTTTCTAAACGTAGCTGAAACCAAAAGATAGATTGTTGCTGTAAGATGTTACAGACGAGCTCCGGGGTTGTATTGGCATCACAGAGATGAGTTCAAGGTTTCTGAAAATGTTTGAACAGTCAGAGTTCATGGTC
This sequence comes from Pimephales promelas, assembly GCF_016745375.1. Next base: position 1,079,200 of record NW_024121113.1, read on the forward strand.
AAGGGCTGTGTCTGGAAAGCCATGATTTGGCAGAGAGCGAGTGGTGATGGGCAGCAGATCCAGCCCACTAAAGCATAAACTGTACTAATCTGTTACCGAGCAACAGCAGGCTTCCCTTCACAACACGTTTTGGGTGTGTAGTTCATGCCGTTACCCGGGGGATGCGGTTTTGTTGAGTTCAGCTCATGGCACATTTTTTTAGTCTGGTTGCCCTCCGTCCGTGTTTAGACTGTGGAAGGAATCTGTGGCGTTGGAGAGACAGAAGCACCAGGGACAGCTGGGTAAACATTACAGTTCTGTGTTTTCAACATGCCGCTTTGATATGTTAATTCCTGATGCTTTTGAGGTGAGAGATGTAGTCTTTTTGTTGTGGTCATGTGTGCTTTTTGTTGTTTTGTTTAAAGGTTTTATTGCTGCTTTGAACAAAAAGTGTCACCTCATTCATCACAAAGAGGCAGCTGTTTTTCCATTTGATAGTCATCAGTAAATCAGAACATTACCCTTCCCCCAAGTAGCGCATAGTCGCATACTAAAGAGAACAACTTTCCAAGACCTTGAAGGGGCAGGCAAATGTCTTGGTCAAACCGTTTAGGATGACGCTATCGTCACCTCTGCGCATGGCCTTAGACCTGACCCAGAGGGCCAGATTGTTTCCCACCAGGCTGAGATAATTATCACCCTGACTGCTTTGGAACAGCACTTTACTGTTCGTTCTTGTATTTTTAGTGGGCATCTTCAATAATGGGGGCAGAAATCTGATCCAGCTTGCTCTGTTGAGTGGATCAAGGCCGTTTGTCGTTAGTATGTCATTCGCGGCTCAAGGTTGACATCCACTTCAGGAGTCACGCCAAGGTCAAGCACAGTTTAATAAGCTGTTTTGTCAGGTCAGGACACATGATCTTCCCTCGACCAGTGATTTGAGTTAATTGTGAACAATGATCTCTCTGGAGCTGAGGTGAAAACAAGGCTCCGGGAAGAAAGCTCTGTGCGTCAGATGACCTGAACACATGATTTGTTTATTTGTGGAAGGTAACGGCCTCAATTAAGGTCAAGGTAATATGCAATTTAAGATGGACTGGTGAAAGTGATCATTATTTTGAAGAATCATGTGAGATTGAAGACTGGAGTAATAGCTTCTGAAAATTTAGCGTTGCCATCATATGAATAAATGACATTCAAATAGAATAAGCACTGCTTTTAAACTGTAGCATTATTTCACAATATTACTGTTTTACTGCATTTCTGATCTGGTCTTGCTGAGCATCTTAAGACTTACAGAAACATTAAAAAGATGTATATTTAGTTAACATACCATGCATAGTATAAATAATTATCATTATATTATATTATAATATAATTTATAGCCATATATAGTAATTTCATTTTTGATAATCTACTGAACTCATCATTATTTTGTTGTGTGAAATAAACATATTTTATCATTCACATGGGCTAATTTGGACATTTTCACAAATATCATTGGATTTCTTAGAAGAACGTAGCTACATATTCAGGATTGGGCTGACCAAATGTAAAAATTATGAATCAAGAATCAAAAAGCTCATATTGGTAGTTACTGTAAATAAACTGAATATTGGGCAGACTAGGCCTCCCTGCATACTGAGAGGCTGGCTATTTGAATGCCCTTGCCTTGCCCCAAGACAAATTAATATGACCTAAATGTGTTTTATGATGTATCCCACCACAAAAGTTTTGCCCTAAAATGTTATTACGGAAAGAGAATTTTCTAAAACCCACTATTAAAAATGCTTTAAAAAGGATGGATTTGGTTCTTTCTTGCAGACTGATGTGATTGTTCTTACCACCGACCGCATGGTATTTTTTTTTTTTTTGCTGTACTGTGTTCATTTGTTTGATCAGCAGAAAGGAACTAGAACACAGAATCAGAACTGCTACGCTAGGGTAGAATTATTTGGGCCAAAGTGCATAAAATAGAGGCCACTTGTTGGATTGTTAAATCTTGCTGATAGCAGAACCTTATTGTTTTAATCTGTTCGTAGTAGTTTTTTGTTTGTGTAAACATCTACATTTTGTCACACAAATGACTAGGTTCTATTCTAGTGATCTCACTAGCACAGTATGTGTTACATAAGATAGGATAACTTGTGTTAGGAGTCCACTTACAGGCAAATCGATCTGTTTTCAAAGTGAATCTAAGGGGATTTGTGATAATCTAAAACGACAGTTACGACCTTAATACCCTTTTGATGCACGTCGACGTGACCCCGTGCTACACAGACCTCATTTGCGGTCAACTGCAGTGACACAATTTCACATATGCTTCAGTTAACCTCCATTTTATGCACAGCAGGCTGACACTTTTCAGCTTTTATGTGTCATTTTGTTGTTTATGTAACTGTGGTTTTTCTGACATTCATAGCTAGACGTCTCTGATTTAGCTGGCCTGTTTTTTGAAAAGATATGATCTTTTTTGTGGTTTGAGCTCGCTGATTAGAAGGAGATTAGAGCTGACCTAAAACATTTGAATGGCGTAAATAAGGGCAATGATATAATTGGCGCTAAGGTCTGCTCATTCACCATCCGCCCGTTCGGTTCGTGTGGGTGGCGAGGCCAGCAAGGAGAGCTGAAGGTGATAAAACATCCAAGTTGCCTGTAAATGAGATGAAGACTGGAGCAGCACTGGGTTCAGCCATTAAAGATGTTTTATAGCAGCCCTGCGTACTCTTCCCCTCCTGAGGTGCACACACGTAAACCTGTCAATCAAAGGGAATTGACCTGCCTTTGAGTGATCACTACACAAGACCTGCTGTTGTCATGAAAACATTCGCATGTCATCCATGTAGATGCCAACGCCACTCGTTTAGGGTAAAAAAAAAAAGATATCTTATTTGAAAAATATAGTTCCTTACCATGTGATAGCGATCACTCAAATTTAGATTTTTTTTTTTTAAAGAAATGTGAAGCTTGAAAGAAACAACACTCAAAATGATACTATTAAAGGGTTAGTTCACCCCAAAATGAAAATTCTGTCAGCATTTACTCACCCTCATGTTGTTCCAACCCTGTAAGACCTTCGTTCATCTTCGGAACACAAATTAAGATATTATTGATGAAATCTGAGAGCTGGATCATTCCTGCATACTAGTCCATAGGCTTCTTGAGGAATTTAAACTTGCCGGCCTCGGAAAGTTATTAAAGACATTGTTAAAATAGTTCAAGTGACTTCAAGTGAAACAAACAAAAGTAACGACTTTATTTCAACTATTCACTTCCTTCTCTATAGGCCTCAGTTAACGTAGAGTGATAGCGTAGAGCTATGTCACACGTAGGCTCACTATTGGCCGACGCTGGTCATGTGTGTGACACGTGTGACGTACAATAACACAAGCTTACGCTATTAAACTAGTAACCTGACTTGTGGCAGAGAGAGAAGTAAACGAATAGTTGAAATAAAGTCGTTAATTTTGTTTTTGCGCACAAAAAGTGTTCTCGTCGTTTGATAAACTTAAGATTGAGCCACTGTAGTCACTTGGACTATTTTAACAATGTCTTTAATAACTTTGAGGCCGGCAAGTTTCAATTCCTCAAGAAGCCTATGGACTAGTATGGAGGAGTGATCCAGCTCTCAGATTTAAATCAATAATATCTTAATTTGTGTTGCGAAGAAGAACGAAGGTCTTATGGGGTTGGAACAGCATGAGGGTGAGTAAATACTGACAGAATTTTCATTTTTGGGTGAACTAACCCTTTAAGTTAGTTTACTTTGAAGCGAAATTCAAGAACTAATTGGTGTGACTTCATTTTGAACAAAATTAAGTTTGTTTGGGAGTTTGAAATGGCTCGCAAAAGTCAGAAAACTTTCCTCTGGCTGGTAAACACCTTTGAACTATCATTGGTCTGTAGTGATTGTAGAAATTAAAGTTGTAATTTTAGTTGAAAGCTACACTTACACACTCTTTTTTGTTGTTTAATACTGTAATGCTGCTTCTATTGTAAAAAGTGCTTCATAAACATGATGTGACTTTATTGGAGTTCTGAGTTAAAGCACTCATGCAAACATATCCAAATCCCTATGATTGGATGCTTTCTTAACAGCTGTTTTGTCACTGCTGTCATTTTTGCTGTGTGGTTATTTATTTATTGAAAGGAAAGCGCACAGCTCATTACATATTCATCTAAACTCTGCTTGCGAAAGTGTAGGCGCCATTAGGATGTTTGCTAATGGTATACAAAAATGGAAATGGAAAAGAACTCAAAATTACTTTGCTGCGAGTATATTGGGCCTTTATAGTGTATAAAACCAAAATTAAGTTCATTTGTTAAAAAACATTTTGTGGGCTAGTATCCAACGAACTGTTAGCACGCAGAGCTGTCTTATTTCTCATTTGAGTGACATTTATTTCTCTAACACCATGATCCACACTGTTCCCAACTGGTTTGCCTGTATTCGGCAGATGCCCTTGTATGACCTCGGTAACAGCGGATAGTGAAGCTGCCCTCTGAGCTCGTGGAACAAAGCAGAAAATAAAGTTGCTGCCTGCAAAGTGCTGCAGTGGGTGGCTTTAAAATTCCCATCCACTTTCAGCTCCCGCTAACCTTGCTGAGCTCTGACATCATCCTGGAACAATGTCAGATCCATGTAGATGAATATAATTAAACAAGTGCTTATCATCCAGCCGGGGAAAGTTTAGTGGCAGGTCAACCATGTTTGCCTCTCTTTTGGCTGAAGGTCGGGCGAGGGTTAGACAGGCAGTTTGCAGGCTATAAGGTATGTGAAAGATGCAAAACGCACACACAGTAGGCCAACACAAGAACATTTTCCAGAGCACAAAAAAATCTATTTTTACACTAGCTTGTTATTTACATTGAACTTTGTCGGGCTAGACTATTTTGGAAAAATGGAGTACCAATGAAAAATGTATCATAGTAACCAGTTTCCCTTAAATCCCAGAGTTATCATAACCATAAAAAACAAAATAAATTCATATATGATCTCTTTTTTTTTTAAGGTGGCTCCATGTTTAAGAATCTGTTATCTGCTTGACAAATAATTTATGCTACTGCCCACTGACATGCTTTTAAAGCTGTTGTTATCTATTTTTTGGGGCCTTCAAACACATTAAAATGCACCTGTTGGTCCGAGAAATCCAAATTTACCCACCCCTGATGTTTTTAAAACCTAGAAACGTAATAAAATTCACAAATATTACACCATTTAAACATTATTAAAAATACTAATGAGTTCCTAAAACATTCTTTGTCAAAGAATAAGCTTGGTTGTACAGAGTTTGAACTTTTTTGTTTCCATTTGTTTAATTTCAACACCTGAGGTGAATTATCTATTCACTGTAAAAAAAATATTGTTGCTTTAACTTAAAAAAAAAAGTAACCTGGTTGCCTTAAAATGTTGAGTTCAAAGAAATGGAAAAATTTAGTTAATGCAATTGAGGAGATTGATTTATCATCAGAAACTAAAAATATTATGTTATCTGAACTACATAAATTATCTAAGTTAATTTGACAAAAGAAAAAATGTTGTGATTACAAATCATGAAAATATTTTTTTTACAGTGTTACTTTTACAGCTATAAAGCTGGGAACACTAAATGATATTCAAAGTCACATTGCGTGCTTTTAACATTAAATGAAGCACATAAACAGTACCTGAGATTATCATTGTTTGTTGTTCCGGTTCGCAGCCGGTTTGGACAAAAACTCGGATTAACATGGAAAAGATACCGTTTGTCGCACGTCGCGTGTAGTTAGTGCACGGTGTAATAGTTAACATAGTAACTGTGTATTGTTTGTGAAAACTAGATATATACATAGCATATATTTCAATATATGTTAAAAAAAAGTCAAGGTAATTTAACTACAGACAAAAACATTGAATGGATAGGCCTATTACATAATACTTGACTGTGGTTGAAGAATCTGTTAAAAATGACAACCTGTGTTAAATTTTAATACATCCATGGCTGAGTTCCTGGACCACTAGTATTGTGTTAATTTTAACTTGACACGTTTGTTGTATTTGGACTGCGGTGTTTTAAAATTGATGGTCTAAGTACCATCTTTTGTTGTTTGTCAGCATCTCATAACATACAGTTGCATTTAAGACATTGCGTTGAAGTTGAAAGTAGTTAAACTCAAAGTGGTTTAGTTAAAAAAGCATCTTATGGCTTCTGTTAGGCTATTCTACTGCAATCCATCCAGCTATCTCAGCAAGAACGTGTCATGTGAACAGAAAATGTACATATTTTCATTACTTTAAAAAATGAGATGTACTAAATTAATGTCAAATTCACAGTCTTACTATTTACACAAGATTTTAACATGCATTAAAAAGAAAAACATTAACATGCAGGTGACTGGTGATTTATTGACGAGTTAAAACTGAGAATTGTGACAACTAGGATTTGCGACCTAACAAGTGTGTAAACGTGGCTCCAAAAGCTAAAGCCGTGGTGTTGGGTCTCAGCTTTGAATTCTAGCGAGTTCCAGCGAAACCGTTTGCTTAAGATAGCATGAGGCACAATATGTTACTTAATAAGGCAGGGGATTTTTAGAGTCCTCCGCCATTAGCCGTTGAAATAATCTCCTCCCTGAATGGGAAAAGGCAGCAGTGAAGGGAGTAAAAACGAGTGTGCTGCATAGCCTTTGGATAGGAGCAGTATTTAATTAAGATCAGCCTGTCTCACATACATGCTGGCTGATAAGGGCTCCAAAGCACATCTGGCAATATGAGAGCTTGATCTCTCTTCGCTGGGGTTAATGAAGGTGGTCTCTGCTGAGTTATGTGATAAAACTCAGCTGAACTTTTCTTTTGTCCAGTGAAAAAGTGGAAGACTATATGTGACCTATTTTCTCCAGGACAAAGCAAGAGTCCCTGTGAAATAAGTTTAAAGGGCTTGGAATGGAGTTCGGAGGCTTGTGGAAATAGAATTACATTGATCTGAAAGGTTATTACAAATATAACTATAGCATTGATTCTGTACTTTCTGTATGAAACATTTCTACATAAATCACTACAGATGGAAGATATATATATATATATATATATATATATATATATATATATATATATATATATATATATATATATATATATATATATATATATATATATATATAAAATCATATTTGCAATGATTTGAAAATGCTTTTCATATGAGGGTCAATGACACGACCTGCATGTTTTTGTGGCCAAGTGCTTTATATCCTTTTAAAATGCTGTAATTGGATACATACATTGGATACAATAATTGGATACAACATGTATCGCTTTATTCTACAAACCCAATTCCATAAAAGTTGGGACACTGTACAAATTGTGAATAAAAACAGAATGCAATGATGTGGAAGTTTCAAATTTCAATATTATATTTAGAATACAACATAGATGACATATCAAATGTTGAAAGTGAGACATTTTGAATTGCCATGCCAAATATTGGCTCCTTTTGGATTTCATGAGAGCTACAAATTCCAAAAAAGTTGGGACAGGTAGCAATAAGAGGCCAGAAAAGTTAAATGTACATATAAGGAATAGCTGGAGGACCAATTTGCAACTTATTAGGTCAATTGGCAACATGATTGGGTATAAAAAGAGCCTCTGAGAGTGGCAGTGTCTCTTAGAAGTCAAGATGGGCAGAGGATCACCAATTCCCCCAATGCTGAGGCAAAAAATAGTGAAGCAATATCAGAAAGGAGTTTCTCAGAGAAAAATTGCAAAGAGTTTGAAGTTATCATCATCAACAGTGCATAAAATCATCCAAAGATTCAGAGAATCTGGAACAATCTCTGTGCGTAAGGGTCAAGGCCGGAAAACCATACTGAATGCCCGTGAACTTCGGGCCCTTAGACGGCACTGCATCACACACAGGAATGCTACTGTAATGGAAATCACAACATGGGCTCAAGAATACTTCCAGAAAACATTGTCAGTGAACACAATCCACCGTGCCATTCACCGTTGCCGGCTAAAACTCTATAGGTCAAAAAAGAAGCCATATCTAAACGGGAACCAGAAGCGCAGGCGTTTTCTCTGGGCCAAGGCTCATTTAAAGTGGACTCTAGCAAAGTGGAAAACTGTTCTGTGGTCAGACGAATCAAAATTTGAAGTTTTCTTTTTGGAAAACTGGGACGCCATGTCATCCGGACTAAAGAGGACAAGGACAACCCAAGTTGTTATCAGCGCTCAGATCAGAAGCCTGCATCTCTGATGGTATGGGGTTGCATGAGTGCGTGTGGCATGGGCAGCTTACACATCTGGAAAGGCACCATCAATGCTGAAAGGTATATCCAAGTTCTAGAACAACATATGCTCCCATCCAGACATCGTCTTTCAGGGAAGACCTTGTATTTTCCAACAAGACAATGCCAAACCACATACTGCATCAATTACAACATCATGGCTGCGTAGAAGAAGGATCCAGGTACTGAAATGGCCAGCCTGCAGTCCAGATCTTTCACCCATAGAAAACATTTGGCGCATCATAAAGAGGAAGATGCAACAAAGAAGACCTAAGACTGTTGAGCAGCTAGAAGCCTTTATTAGACAAGAATGGGACAACATTCCTATTCCTAAACTTGAGCAACTTGTCTCCTCAGTCCCCAGACGTTTGCAGACTGTTATTAAAAGAGGGGATGCCACACAGTAGTAAAAATGGCCTTGTCCCAACTTTTTTGAGATGTGTTGATGGCATGAAATTTAAAATCAACTTATTTTTCCCTTAAAATGATGCATTTTCTCAGTTTCTCAGATGTCATCTATGTTGTATTCTAAATATAATATTGAAATTTGAAACTTCCACATCATTGCATTCTGTTTTTATTCACAATTTGTACAGTGTCCCAACTTTTATGGGATTGGGTTTGTATAAAACATATTTAGTTAGAATGTACTGTATCTTCAGTAAATTTGTGACTCAAAAATATGCTTAAATGATCTTTTTTGAAGCTTTATTTGTTATTGACCCATGACCTTAAGGTTTCCTAAAGAACAATGAGAATGTGTTTCAGAGTTGCAACATAAAAAAGCTCAATTTTTTAAATTAAAGTTTAATTAAAATTAATTTAAAGTTATTTTCTTTATTCAGAGAAAATGTATATGCAATATACTTTAAATCTTTTTATTTTTTATTTTGTCAATTACCTTAAAATACATTTTTATTTGATTGTTTTGTTTATTTATTATTCTATTTTATTTCTTTACTGTTTATTTAAGCTATGTCACCCAGCTCTCTGGATCACCTCTTATGGCCTGTGATGTTGACCTTAGTATGCCTCCCCTTTAAGACAAACTAATCAGCCTTTCCATTTTGCCCATGAACGTGACCTCTGATCTCAGGGTCACCTCATCTCGGTCCTTATCAGGACCCCTGGCAGTTGTTCAGCATGTTGCCATAAGAAATGGATACTCAAGATATCCCTATCCCTACAGAGTATTACTGGCAAGAACAAGCAATCTCGCCCATGTGTTCGCCAATTTCAACAGTAACGAGCTACATTTCTTACTTCTTGTCACGGTATACCTGCACTTGAGTGTTGTGAAAGGCAAATGTGTCCTAGCATTCCACTGACTTGTGTAAACTTAGCTCTGCAGGGCAACCTGCATGCGTTGTATTTCCAGATAAGATATCTGGCAACGTGTTTTCAGCCATACCAGGCCCGGGATGATGAACAACGTTGAATTCCATCCCCTCCTGATCACCCTCCTGAGGTTAAACTAAAAACCGCTCTAAAGCACACCCAAGTGCAGGACAAGAACAGCTGGGTACCAGTGGGGCCACGATTGGAAGGTGTAGGGTTTCATCTGCCGAGGGGGTCAATTCTACTTCCTCGGAAGGGGGCCCGGGCCTCTGAGAATCTGTCATCGTTCACGTTGTAAACGCTCTGCGTGTATCTGTTTTTGAATTGCCAGAAAAAGACACCCTATCTAGGGTGGACATCCAATGAAGTGTTAATGCATTAGCATTCGGAGTAGTTCAATCATGAATTAAGGTGGCAAGTTGTAATTACGCAAAATGGTGTATATTTAATTAGTGCATTTTTTAAATTTAATTTCTTGGCTGAATTTTTTAATTGTGGATGCAATAATAATAATAATAATTTTTTATACATTTTTTAAATTTATTCGAAAATATATTTTTTTTGTAATGCCAATCAATCTGATTAATGTTTTGATGTAGTTGATCAACCAAACCAAAAATAATATTTTAAGGGCATTTTTGACCAAAATGTTGTGGTGAAAAGGGATGCACTGCAAAATTCACATTCATCCTTTTTGTAATTACATTCTGTGGCATGCATGTGACTGTTATGGATGGCGTTCAACACTACATCATTGTGCAAAAGCTATCTGACCTCCTTTTAAGCCCTCTTATTCTTCCATCCCCCCCCCCCCCCCCACCCCCTTGTCATCTCCTACGAGTAGACGATGCACTGCCTTCATATTGCAAATCATATCTTTGACTAGACCAGCAGATAACTGTGCCATTCCACTGTGGTGTGAGGGTAGAGGTACACATTTCTATGAAATGTTTCATCACTGGGGCTGATAGCACATGCGGCCATTGAAGAAAGGCAGGATATTGGAGATATCTATCAGAGTACCGTGAGGGGTTTATTTTTGAAGGGTTTGTCTTGCAGATGCAGTTCAAGGACGCCTGCAGGCAGCACGACCCTCGCTGTGCTTCTGACGTGACTCAAGGTCACGCACACTCACCCTCTGACATTCACTCACTACAGACAGAGAGCGAGAGAGAGTGTGTGTTACTGAGGAAGAGAGTGGGGGAGGGGAGGGAGCGAGTCATCTTCCCCCTGTGTGCTCTGAGTAAACAGTTCACTTTGCTCTGTGTGAGCGCAGCCAGGGCCTCATTTGCTCAGCCGTTTTTACTCATCTCTCTCATTTGCAGACAACTTGAGACATGCTGTTCTCTGGCTGCCGCTCGGTAGGACCGTTTGTCATGTCAGGGGGTTTTATTTGACTTAAGTATGAGTTATCTCAAACTCGGCTCCGAAATTAATGCACCTTTAAATTCGGTGCTGTTTCAAGCCTTTATAGTTATTTTATGTGATCAGTACTGAGCACTCAGGAGATTGAGATGGCATACGCTTCCATTCTCAGCTAAACGGATATTATTGTGATATAATATAGGAAGTAGATACATTACCACATATGATATACAGTATTTATAATCTATAAAATAAAGATGTGCAAAACTACATATTTTCATAACTGAGTCTAGTCAGAACGAAGCTTTATATTATTAGCCTGGTTTAGCATGTCTACTGTAAGCCTTTTTTTAAGGGGCATGTAATTCACGTTGTTTATTAATATTTTGCTTATTTAAAAGTTTTTTTTAGATTTCTATTTAGCAAAAAATTCATTTTTATTTAGTCTTTTTATCATGTCGTTTCATTTAATATTTATATATTTTTTCCGCTTGTTTTCAATTACCAATTTTTTTTTAAGTTTTAGTTGAGAATAACAATACTTTAAAAGATGAATTGTTGGCTCAACAAAATATTAATTTTAAGAGTTTTATATGGCACAGCAGAAAGAATAGCCAATTACTTTAAATATCATCTTTAAATCCAATTGGAAGCTAATTCTGTCACCCAGAATGTGCTAATGGTAATTGTATCATGGCTAGCACTAACTTAATTGCCTTTAGAAAATGTATTCATTTGTAATTATCTAATTAATCATTTAATTAATTTTCATAAGGCAAGCTAAATATTTATAGTATACTCACCACTTTTTAGATCATTTCTACACCCCTTACTATTAGCATGCCAAAGCAAATGCTAATCGATTAGCATAGCATCAAAGTGTCAATCACCCTATCCCAAAACTCTGATTCAACCCTTCTAAGTACAGAACATCGAAGTGCGGCAGGCCTCACCAAGGACATGTTATCGTTCGTAAGCGTATATGCTACTGTTTGACACTCATTAATAAATAACAAAACAGAAAATAGGACAAGAGGAAAGAGAGAGGGAGAACAACTGTGTAAACATTACTTTTAAAGAGACAGGCCTGTCAAAGGTTTGCTGACTCGTTTAGCTTTGTGTCTTGCACCGTTATCACCTCCCCATTAAGTTTTTAATCCTACTTTATTTCTGCTAATTAGCAACTGTAGGACTGACAGGCCTTGCCATGTCCATCCGTCTGTGTCAGGACAACGATTGCCTCTCGAGTTGTTCATTACTTTTGTCTTTTTCAAGTCCTTCAAAAGTGCTTATTATTATTTAAGTCAAACCGACGTAAAGTGTACCGTCAGCTCTTTCGTGAGCGGGCCGTAGTAAAGAGAGCAAGCCAGGAACACAGGAGAGACACATAAAAAGCCCATGTCCTGTAGGGCCTAGCGCTAGCTTCTCTGTGGTTAGCCACCACACATTTTAGATGCTGAGTTTCAATGAGGATCTGAAAATGTATTGCTGCTTCCTGAGGCTTTATGATGATTTCATTTAAGAGTGGTTTGTTACTATTTATCCTAAGAAGTGATGTAGCAATACCATAGTACAGGGATAGTAATAGTGTAGTACTTTTTAAATCTAATGTATCTAGGTTACAGAACTATAATCATGTTCATATAGAATTGTAATTTATATTAGACTCCCAAGCACTGTAAAGAGCACCAGGGCATATAAGCGGGAATGAGTTTTTTAATTTAGCAGATTGTTGGTAATGTATTATTCATGGCACCTCCATGAGATACTACAGCAGTGGTATTGCGTTGATTCGATGTACTGATTGCATACCGAGTTGAATCATTTCAAAGCTTTGCAATAATAGTCGCAGTTTCAAGTGTGGCCTTATAAGAAGTTGCTTCGTCTACATTGTCTTAAGTTGACAGTTGGCTGTCCGGTCACATCCTTGAAAACTCTCTGCTCCTTCATCTAGACTTATGCGTTTGGTTCTGATGACTGCAGAGACTTTACTGTGTTAATAACTTCTCTCTCATCTAGGGAAAAGGCAAGGGACCCAGCCACTGTCTTCCTTTTAATGTGCTGGCTTTTCTTCAATCATTTAATTAAGAAGAGGAGCGATTATTCAGCCTGGAGTCAGCTCCTTCTCCCTTCCAGTGCCTCATTCATCTCTGATTAAACTTGTAGCGTTCGGTAACTGTACTTGCCTGTTCTATCCGGGGCATGTGAAACAGGAGTGAGATTGTGACGGTAGAGAAAAGAGGAACCTGAGGTCTTTAAATAAGTTGCAGGATAAGAAAACGGTCCCCTTTGGTCTCTTCCTCTTGATAAAGGCTGTGCTTGCAGCTGTGTTATCTCTTTTTGCGTTTAAGTTTGGGTTGTATCTTTTTGTGCCGCATAACCTGTCTGAAGGGTTCGGCACAGTTTAACCCCCCCAAAATTAAGGGCCGCCCCCCCCCCATTGGAATTCAATAAAAAAGACTGGGGTCATTTCTAATCTGTTATAACAGAAGTTAGTTAACAAGATTATGTTCAAGTACACTCAGTTTACATTCATTTTCACCTAGTGCTTAAATAGATGTGCCAAACATTAATACTGCCATTATTTACAGATTTACATTGATTTATATTTCAAGTAAATACTGTTCTTTTGAACTGAATTGTTTCAAATCATATTAGAATGATTTAAGTTTAGTTTTACCATTATTAATATAAGTAGATGGTTTAAAATTAGATGGTTAGTAGAAGAGATGGTTTAAAATTACTAAAATGAAAATGAGGTGGTAAAAGATTCTGATGATTTTTGATTATTTATTTAAGTATTATTATTATTAATATTTGTCTATTGTGAATTTTAATTTGACATGACATTTTTTAAAATCACCATTTATTTTCACTATATGGAAAAACATGGGAAACCATTTTTGAGTGAGGTTGAGTTAGGCGGTTGCATCGAGTATCCACTTGGTTCGAAATAAAATCTGCTTGAATGGGCATGACGCTTCCATTGACAGCCTTGTTTTCATTGTCTGGAGGTGTAGCAGTACCTCTTTGAGCTATTGCAAAATGCATTCCTGTTTCAATAACGGAGAAGGACACAAATTTGAAAGTTATATAGGGATGCTTTTCCAGTGAAGTACTATTAACAGTGGAGGCGCTATGATTCGAGTCCAGTTCCTCAGCCGAATGTGACGGCGGTTGTAAACAGACCCCACGGGAGGAATTCCACCGGGAGACAAAGTAAGGGTTAGAGAGCCCCGTTCCCTTCTCCCTCTGCTCTAGGGTGGAAATGGTTAACATATCACTGTAATTGGCACCCGCAGCTGCTTGTCCTCTCCACAAACAGGAGGGGATGATTTTTTTTCCCCCGGCCTCCCCCTCTCCTCTCTCACTCACTTTCTGCAGCCTCTGCTTTGTGTGACAGCTGCCTAATTGGGCATTCTCCCCTCGTAGCGAGGCTGCCTCCTCCGGCCTCCACTGCTGACGAATGGCAGCGGATTACAGATGAGGACACGATGACCTGCTCGACCTTCCCGCAGCAGGGGGAGCAGAGGGAGGGGCCTGACGGACCGGGCCCGTGCCCAGAGCCTCAGGTCACAGGAGGATGAGGTCGTGAGAAGGTGGAGGATCTGCCAGGTGGCCAATGACAGAGTGTCACATGACAGTAGCTTGATGTCAATGTGTCAAGGGTAGACTGGTGGCGTGGCACTGCATCCTCCCTCCAACACACTTGCATGGATACGTGCTTGCACGGTAGATTTTGTTAATCCCCAGCTCTCAGACGGAGGAGAGGCAGAGATATTTTTCATTCTCTCACTCTCATTTACATCTGTTTTTTTTCTTCTTCTAGGCTCGTAATCATGCTCATTATACTCAGAATCTCAGGTCTCCTGGGTGGGGTTTGTAATTATATACAGCAGAAAGATATATTAGATAGGATTTAAGGTACGACAGCATTAAATATATTTTTATCTGTGCATGTAACTTATACATGTTAGTTAGTTAGTTATTTACCATTTAAAGTAAAGCGTGGCAATTTTTTGGATCTATGATTTAGAAAAAAAAAAAACGTAGGCCTATATTATAGTATTTTATAGCATTTTATTTAGCTTTATTTTTATTTAAGTGATTTAGTGATTTTTAGCACTTAAGAACTTTGCCAAGGCAGCTTTTCTATAATTTCTTATTTATAATATATTATATAATACATTATTATTTCACCTTTATTTGTATCACTGACCATATCCTCGAATATTAGCATTTTTTTTATTTCATTATTATTACTATTATTATTATTATCATCATCAATCTGATTTGGATATTTAAAGCAGGCTTATTTTGATGCATATTTTACATATTCAAACTGAATATGGTTACCTGCCATAATCTGTCAGTTATTGTTACTGCACTTTAAAACAAATATTTTAATTTTATTGTATATTTAATTGTCAATACTTGCTGCATGTTGCTAATGCAACAGGCTTAATTTTTTTCTTATAACTGTTTTTATACAGTTTTTTTTCTAAGCACTGTGCCCAAACAAAACGAAACTCTTAAAATATAATGTTAGTTTGCCAAAGTAAAAATAGTTTATTGTGTGTATAAATAGCAAAAAACAGCTGGTATTCTAAGACAATAGGCTAATGACTATATTTTTTATTAATGCCAGCACCTTGAGCATTTCACAGCATATATGCAGCAAAATAATGATCCAAATGAGCCCTTTTCTCTCCAGATCATTTGCTGCGCACATTGGAAAGCCATTGGTTAGACTTTCCCCTGTTAATAAAAAAGGGGAAAAAGAGGAAATTCTATCACTAACCACTGCAAGGCAAGTTCAAGCCATAAAGGTCTTGTCTGCTGAAGCATTTCAGCTTGGCTTAGCTTTCTTAGTCGACTATAGTAATCAAGAAGCCATGACCGGTCTCTGCTCCACTTCACCCACACGCACACGCTGTTGCACTAAAAGCAAGTGTGCGGCGACAGAGCGCAGCATCTTCTAAGACACAAAATGCAGGCTGTCAGAAGGGCTGGCGGTGCCTTGTTCCTGTCACGCTGCCAGGATGCAATATCACTCAGCTGAGGTAGAAAGCCGTCAGTTGTAAAATATGATGAATTATCCCTATTCGGCAAAGAGTGGGCCGTCTGTGGGCGTGTGGCTCTGTGTGTACGCGAGAGTACGTGAGGGTGTATAAAGAGTGTGTCAGCCTGTTTTGTGTGACTGAGCACCAACGGCGTGGTTGCGGCACACATGAGAGTGTGTGGGCGAGAAAAAGAGTCCGAGAGACCAGCCAAGGGGGTTACTACAGGTTTAATGGTGACCTTGTTGTGCACACACTTAGCTGCTTTCAGTGTTTAGTTGCTCAGAGAAAGCGCCTAATCCCCCACCCGGGTGCTCGCACACTTGATTAGTGGCCTTGGTTATCTGCCTAGAGGACAAGCCGCTGCCCCCCTCCTTCACTGGTCAGGGCTAGGGCACTGAAGGGTGTCAACCCCAAAGAAAGAAGGGAGAGACAGAGGGAGAGAGCAAAGAGGGGCAGGATGTTGTTGAGGTGTATTAGTATTCAGACAAAGCCTTACAGCCTGCAGAGCAAATTGATTACTACACTGTACCTGTTCTTGGTGTCACAGCTGCGTAAGAAGGTAAGATTGTATATTGTATATGAGTGTGTGCATGGCAGAAATATCTTTCACATTGCTGGAACCTTTATGAATTTTAGCTTTCTGAAGTCGTGGATGAGTCTTAATACTTCATATTTTCTTATTTTGCTGCTGTTATAGATTCATTTGTGTGAAAAGTTTCAAATGTTTCCATGGTTTTAGGTTGTTGAAAATTAACTTGCATGTTGTATCCCCTATCCCTTTATTTAAATAGTTGAACAAAGAAATCAGTTAAATATGTTTAACATCAAGAACAGTCTCTAGCCTTATCAGTGTCTTAATGGAGTGCTGCTGAAATGACGTAATTCTGTAGGCCAACCCAAAAGTTTGCATCACCCTGGTTCCCTCGACAAAACAGCAGGATTTTTTTTTTCCCACTGGCTTTTAGATAATTGCAGAAAATAAGCTCTGTAAGCTCACATTTTGTTCATCACGATTAAATTGTATACATTTTAAAGCCTTGATGCAATCACTGGAGGTAAAAAAATGAGTTAGGCTATAAACTAACTAACTCCTGGTCCATGGTCGCATGACAGCTCTTTTAGTATTTATTTAAAGTCTACAAGTTGTAAAGTTTGAGTTGAATAGTTTACAGGGGCGCAAATATATTGTCAAATTAAGCCACTATAGTCTTTTTCAAGACTTGAAAAAGCTGAAAAAAACCAATGAGGGTGGTATTACTGATGTATTTTACATTTTAGAATAAACATGAAAATAATGCTTATGTCAGGCATTTTACCAAAAAGCAATTAAAGAAACCAATGGACTTTGGGACTAAGAACAATATATAATATATATATATATATATATATATATATATATATTATCCAGTAAATCACAAATAACTGGAAAAACCATGGGGCCATCGATTGTTGTGGACAATACAAAAAGTTTGAGAACCTCTGGATTAGGCCCATCGTGCCTGACATATAACCTGTACTGTCTGCCAGTAACTGATGAGATCACATCCTGTAAAAAGTGGAAGCTGTCTGTTTTGATTGAGAACATTGCTTAGTTATCTCTAAAGACTCAAACAGATGACATGAGGACATGCTGTCCTTTCTTCTGACCCTTAAGGCAACTGTACAGTGCATTTTTATTTTATTAAAAAAAGGGTTCTTTGGTTACCTCTCGATTTGGACTTTCATACCACTGATATATTGCACTTTAGTCCGCACCATGTGACTTTTGTTTATTTTGTCAAATGAACTTGTGTTTGGTTTTGCAAGTACAGTTGCACGTTGCAGTACTGGCAGTCGATTCCTATATTTGGTCAGAGCTGTTTACATAATGACTGGCATAAACTATGATCCTGATAAACATGATCTCTTGAGTTAAGGCGAAGGGTGACTTTTAAAGGGCCATGGACTCTCGCTGTGTAGCTATTTGTTTCTATCTGACTTTTTCTCACAATGTCTATGAATGCAAATTTGTTTTTTGTTTTTTCCCTGTGTGAAGCCTAAAAAAGGTCATAGCTTTCTGGAGGTCAGGTACAAGTTCAGCCAAAACTAAAGTACTCAGTGTTTTTTGGTATTTTTATCATCAGGGTTTTTTTTTTTCTTTTCTTTTTGGGCACAGACTGATTCGCATGCTCACATTCCTCAAGTCATTTCCAACCCCGGAAATTGGGCCATTTACCAGAGTAAATTAAGAGTACAAATATTTAGTTTGTTCTCATTTCCTGGTTGTGGCCATTAATTACATGTTTCCTTGACAAGCTTTAGTGCATTCGGTATCACTTCAGTGTGGCATTTGTTTTTGGGCTGAAAGAAAACTGACAAAGATACATGTTATTCTGTAGTTGAAGATGAACCAGCTTAGTCTTCTCTAAGTGTTCCTGTTAACATTTTGCTGCCATCATAAATCTACAAGTATAAGGTCAAGACTATTACTTGTGTCAGGACTCTGGAATTATGTTTGGAGTCTTGTGATTGTACATGCAGGGGCCCTTGTATAGATTTCTGCCGTTTGGGAAAGGGTTCCGTCTGCTTGGCTGAAACAAGCTGGTATTGCCCCATGCTTGCCCATGTGAAAGGGTAGCTCATCATAGGGTCGTCATAATGTAGGTCAGACCATGCTTTTACTAGGAGTCAGAGATTGCACTGGGCAAAGCCCTAACAAAAGGGGTGTGCCCCAGCTGGGAAATGTCAATGCATGATGCCCATAATGCTTGTTTGTAAGTAGGTCACAGTGACCTAGTTTGAATGATGCATGGCCCTGATTGACTGAGTCACCCAACGCTATCTTAGGAATGTGTTGTTGTAGTTCCACAGGCTTTTGTGCCAACAACTTAGCAGTTGCAGTGGCACAACTATGTCTGAGATTCCTTTTTATTTCGAGAACACATCAGCTAGACGCCAGGTATGAACGCACATCACAAGGGCAGCTTTGTCGCTTTTTATTAGGACCTAATGCTTTGTATGGATGCCAGCTGTTGCATCAACTCAAACAGCCCCGGCGGAGTAAATGACCTTGACTTCAAACAGGGCATGCAGCAGGTTTTGCTCTTTTTGCCTCATCATGCATTTTAAATAGCCTAAATGGATTACAGTTTCTGGACTGTGGATGTAATTTATGATCTGGTATTTTGTTGGGGGTCAATTAATCTTCCAAACTTGCAATTGAGGAATGAGGTATCCAGTCCAGATATCAGATCCTCTCAGTTTATATCAGGCCACTCATTTTAAAGGGATTTTTATTTCTCAGGTAACTCACTCAGGAGTGTCTTCTCCCTGCACTGATGGTGATAATATTGTGATGAAAAAACCTTGAATAGAACTGAGTGAACGGACTCATATATGACTAGGTTTTAAGAGAGGCTATTACAATCGGTCCTTACACAGTTATTCTGAAGCTCACAGCTGTCATGAAATGGCAGTTTTTAATAACGATTTATCTTTAGAGATGAGAAAAGTGTGATAAAATAATTGTTTATCTGTTTAACAGTGTGAAGGAGTTGTGAGTATTGCGTTTCCTCTTTTGATTGGATTAGGACAACAGTGGCCGATTTACACAAGTATAGGACGAAGTTGTTGTTGGCCCAAATCAATTACCCTCTTCCAGTCTTTGACACTTTAGATATTACGCTTGGTCAGGAGGAGACAACTTTAATTTTCACAGTCTGATTTCTGCTTCCAACTAATTTTTTTAATGAAATTCCTAACTATTTATTTGACAAGTAGTTTTAGCCCATACCATTACCAAAATAGCTGAAAATGTCTTGCTAAGACTTCTTGCTAAATTACTACATTCAGTAATTTGTCTCTAGCAGTAGCTTTATTCCAAATTAGAGGTATTTAGTTTTGTGCCACAGGAGTTTCTCGACCCTGTCACTCTGACATCTCTGTGACCGATAGCTTGATAAGGTCATCCCGTACGGGCCACTCCCTGTCAGCCAAAGTAGAACGACCAGAGGTGCCAATTATTAGAAGAACAAATCAACCGTAGCCATTGACCTTCACTCTGATCATAGAGCACTGACAAAGTCAGCCTTGTGTGTATTCCATGATTAAGTGCTTACAGTTCAATCTCAAATTATGTTTTCAATTTCTTATGTATAGACATAATTGTGGTACTGGTGTACCAAGAGGCTTGTGTGTGACTTTCACTGTACTTCAGTGAGTTGTGTGGTGAGTATAGTGTTTAGGAGGCTTGCTCATATACACAAAAAATGTGTCATTCTACAGAGCCAATGTTACTGTGTGATCCAGGGGTGGTATATTTTGAGATTAGCAACTGTGGTAACATGGAAGTGAAGGACTATGCTGGATTATGTGGATGTTCCTTCTCCGGGCACTGACACTGTCTGCATAGAGGGTGTGAGAGAGATACATTACACAGGTGCCTGATTGCAAAGAACTTTAGCCATTTCGTAAAACCTTTAAGCGATTTAACCTATGTCTGTAAAAGCAGCCAGCAACATGTAGTAAATGTTTTCAGCAAATCAGTGATAAGAGATATAGCCTTAAACAGTGTGTTTTTTTTTAATAATAACATACATTTGCCACTTTCTGTGGCATTTTTGCTTATATCTTGGTTTAATATTTGAACCTGCCAGTCATTATAGATGATATGAAAGACAGTTCCAAAGTACCCGTTAGCTGTCTGTGGTTGTCTTACACAGAATTGAGTTCTCGAATGGCAGTTCTGTGGGTCTGTCTTGGCAAAAATTTTGTTAAAACATTTAATCCTCTTCAGGATACTCTGCTTTGTTATTTTTGTACCTAATGTCTGTCAAATCAATCAAGTAGTCTTTAAAGTCCTGTGTATTCAGTTTTAATGAGATTCGGCAAGCTAATTCCTTCTGCTTAAGAGTCTGGGAAGGAAAAAAAGAAACTCAGGCAAGAAACAGATTGTAATTGCTGTCATAGGATACAGTAGTAGTCTTGAGTGAATCTTTCAGTATATGAAAAGGTCCATCTTTGGTTATGACTTTTTCATGTGAAATGGTTGTCAAAACACTTGCATTTAGATTTTTTGGCCTTGCTTGTTGCAAGTTTTATCTTAAATAACTTATAATAGCTGTTTAATCACATTTACAGTGTCTTTTGCCACTAAAACTTATCAACATGTTAAATATGATTCTGCTTCTTAAAGATTAGATGAATTTGCTTTGTTGAATACAATAATATTAATAGTTTGTTTCTCTCTTTTGTGCAGGGCCGTCACCAGCTGACCTTGTGGACAGATGTGGCAGTGATTTTATTCACAACCCTGAAGCTTTGAAGTACAGAACCAGTGCCATGGAATCCCACAAGACTGACTGCATTACAATCCTGTACTTTTCGTAACAATGGCATGATTATAAACAATAGTCTTGCCTCCTGTTTGGGGGAATGTCTTGTGAATCTACATTAGGCCTTACTTTTACCTAAAAAAAAAACAAGGTTTGGAAGCTAAAAACTGTAAGGTCTCTTGGTAGAACATAACAGAACGATTTTCCCCTCTATTGTAGTGGCCAACCATACAAAGGACTATAGTATTGAACATGACTCATGGGGAAGAGCCTGGCCCTGAAACACACCAGGATTCTGCTGTATTAACATATCTGGAAGGTTTACTCATGCATCAGGTAGCAGGAGGACAGGGTGCGGCAGCAACACAGAGTGGAAGCCAAGAGCAGAAGAATAAGGACAGCGGGACAGAGCATGCACAGCCTAATGGCACTCGACAGGAGCAGAACCGAACAAATTCCCACTGTGGAGCCTCGCAGCACCTCAGAAAGGCTCGTCTACTCAACTCAGAGGCCTGGACAGAGAGTGAGACTCAACGGAGAACAGCACCCTCCGTTTCCCTGAACGGGCAAAGTGAAGACCACCATAGTGGCCAGAATGGCTCATCACAGGATAAAGGAGAGAGTACACTTCTAGCTAGTTTGCTGCAGTCTTTCAGTTCTCGACTTCAAAACGTGACCCTGCCACAGCAGATTATCCAAGGCTTGAGGCCACTGGACACCCCCTGCCAGATAAGCAAGCCTGCACAAGAGGACAGTGCAGATGTGCCTTGCCACAGACCTGCCTTGAGTCACCTCAAAGGGTTAGTGAGCAAGAGCAAAATGCAAAATCACAGCAACAGTGTGCCTTATCAACATCGACGGTCTAGCCAGGAAAGCTTTTCAGAATCACCTAAGGCACTGCAGAACAGTACTCCCTCCCCATCTCCCGAGTCTCTATCTTGTACCGAGCGCCTAAAAGCCGTGGCAAACCTGGTAAATATCAGATCAAGCCCCGCTCCATCACCCAAACCAAGTGTGGCATGTAGTCAACTGGCTCTTTTGCTCTCCAGTGAGGCCCACCTGCAACAGTACTCTCGAGAACATGCCCTTAAAACCCAACTCTCTGGACGATCAGCTAGTGAAAGACTATCAGCCATGGCGACACAGCAGACACAAGATAAACAACCTACAACTTCAGGCCAGTCTCATGGACTTAGCGTCTTACACACCAAGAATGGAATACCTTCTTCACAACTGTTGTCAACAAGCTCCAGCAGACAGAGTCCAAGCCTAACTTCAGGGCAAAGAAGGACAGAAAGTTCCATGCGGACAGGAAATCGCTTTCGAGAGCGTCGACCTTTTGAGAAACAAGGCAGACCGTCACAGAACTGCAGCAGTCTCCTACTTCAACTTCTCAACAGTCACAACACCTCACAGCGAATTAATGGACAGGGTCACTTGAAAGATGACCTCTGTACCCTTGGCACTCTGGCCTCTCCGCTTTTTTCAGACAGCGAGCACTCAAACCCTGACAGTAGTCTCACAAAAGACAGCAGTGATGCTGAGAGCACTTACTCTAGCTGCTCTCCTATTGACCTTTCTTTAAAGAGCAGAACAAATGTACAAACATCAGTATCAACTTCCTCCTCACCTGTACTGGACAGGATCCCAGAGTCTTCATTAAATAGGTGGAAGCCTGAGACTCTACCTGTCAAAGTGGATGCATGTCCAGAGATGAAACCTCATCACAAGGTCACTCTATTACAGTTACTCTTGGATCACAAAAATAACGAGAGAGCAAACAAAGGTCTGGATAATCCAGATTTGCTGCATGATGTAATCCCTAAGGTCACTAGTGCATCTACAAGTAGCCACAGTGTTTTCAGTACCGCTAGGTGTAAAAACACAAGTGAACTTAGTGGCCACTGTGGATTGAGCTGTAGAAGTCCCAAACTTTTGCCAACGTACAGTCAAAGCCGAGACTCCAACAGCAGTGCATCTCCATATACACTTTATGGGTCTCCCCATTCTCAGTCTGTCCCCTTGGATCTTTGTAAAGCAAAACAATCCACAAGTGATGTAAGAGTTAAAGAACCTGCCTTTAGTGCTAGTAAACTTTTGCAGAATTTAGCTCAGTGTGGAAAACAAAACCCTGACATTTCTCCTCCAGCAAAGGCAACTTTACCCCCTATCAAACTCATGACCCAAGAACTGAAAGTTAACCATCCTCCAACTTTACTTGAAAGACTCACTGCGCCAATTCAGAGTAATAACCCACTGTGGGAAGAGGCCAAGGCAAAAACTTCAACTGCGCCCGAAGCAGCACAGCATGTCTCAGAAATTGAGAATCTGCTTGAAAGACGTACAGTTCTTCAGCTTCTTCTGGGCAATGCTCCTCAGAATGAAAAGGTAGGCAGTAAACGAAAACGAGAACATGGCAAGACCAATTCTTTGGAAAAACAAACACATCAGGCAATAGGCCAAGCAAATGGTCCTCCTTTGGAAATTACAATAAAAACTGAGCCAGTTGATGAGGGTCATGCGTATGACTATAACAAAATATCAAAGCAATGCCAGAATTCAGGGTTGGAGCCTAGAAAAAGCACCAGTTTTCATTCTCACGAAAACATCAAGCAAGAACCACTGTCCCCAGAGGCTTCCACCAGAGATGGTCTTCTCTGTCATCTCCTAAAGAAACGACCCAACAAAACCCTTCAGCCAAACAAGTTAGAGGACCTAAAGAGGGGTTGTGTCAAAGAAGAATCAGTTGAAATCCAGGGACCAACGATCCCAAAGAAGCGGAAATTTTCGGTAGAACTAGAACATCATAACTCCTCGAGTCACCAGGCCAGGGATTTGGAGCATTCTGGTGTCACAAAAGAAGACGACAGTGGTTGTTTTGCTGTTGGACATCTAGAGACCAGAGAGACAAAAGAGGCCAAAGACCCATCTAGCCCCCCAGAGGCAGACAGTCCTCCAGCTAAATTTCCACCAAATGAGTCTAATGAAAACCGAAGTTTCAATGTTCTAAAGCAGCTGCTTCTTTCAGACAACTGCTTGAAGGAATTGTCTCAACCCAGGGGTACATTCAGTTCACCGTCACATGCCGTGCTGAATGGGAATACAATCAAGCAACCATGTAATGAAGGTGAGCTTCAAAACTTTCACCAGAGCCTAAGCCCCAGCAATGCATCTCCTAAAAAAACAAGCGTTTAGGCATGAATCTCCCCATATTACACAGCAGGAGCCTGCAAGGCCAAAAATCGATTACAGCATCATAAAGGATTTGAAGGGCCCTGCAAGGATGGTTAATGGAGACGATCAAACACAAAAGTATGGGCCAGACTCACCTCGTTTTACCAAGACTAACCCTATTTTGTATTATATGCTCCAGAGGAGCAATGCACAACTGGTTAAAGAGGGGGAGGGACTGGAGGCAGGCTCGAGACTAATGCAGACAAAGGTCAAAAACGAGTCGTCAGGTAATACTGAGGCCTTTGAACTTTGAAACAAAATTCACAGAATTACCATGGAACACTTAGTTGTGACTCACCACGGCTACACGGGTCATTGAAAAAAGTACTAGTTTTGAGTTTGTGAACCAGTATCTGTGCTTGAACTAGAAATGTGTTTATTCTCTCAACTTACCCGATTGCTACTTTTGTTTTTATTGAGGCATCACACATTATTCACCTGAATTACATGTCATTAAGTTCACAAAAAGACCATGAAACCAAAGTTAATTTGAATATTTATAAGCACTGCTTTCTGGCTGATTTCTTTCTTGCATTCTAAGCAGCAAACAAAATATGTTTTTTTATGAAAGGTGTTTGACGGATTTGTCCTCATGTATTCGTAACAATATCAGTTCCCACTCCGTTTTCCACACATGGTTAGACTTTTGGCCTCAGGCAGTGAGTTATGATGCAACAATGCACATGACAATCTGTATAAACAGATTGTGCCTCAGCAGTTAGTGAATATTCTTCAATTTACCATGATGAAACAAAGAGATAACTATGGATTGTTACTTTTGTCCATGCCTGGAAGGCTTGTCACCATATTTATACATTAAAAAAAAAAAAAAAAAAGATCTCTAATTGGTTCTGTAATGTCCGGATAAACTAACAGCAGTTTTAAAGCTGTATATCTTCATGTTTGGATGAATCCATCAGTGTTAAAACATGGCGTCTTGATATCTATATGGTATGTGAAGTGTGTATACTTTATCAATCTCCTCTTTAATTTATCTCTTTCTTCCATTGAAAACAATTTTGTGATGTGCTTTATTTGTTATTCCGCATTCTCAGCATTTACCCATCGAGACCGCATTGGGTTTTTACAATACTCTAGAAGATGATGAATGAAAATCACAAGAGTTACTACAAATGACTGCTTTTTTTCCTCTCATATGTTTTGTATTTGTGTATTTTATGAACAGGTCTTGGTATTAGCATGTCACAAAATGTTGTTCTATTATGCAAGAGATTGTTGCATCGACTTGAGACAAATCATCCCAATCTCAGCTGTCTGTCAAGTTAATAGACATGTTGATCTAATAAAGGGAGTGTTTGTGATATTAAGGCCATTCCCACAGAAATGTTTGCTCATGTGATGTTTTGCAGTCTTACATTTGACATGTTGTTTTTCATCAATTTAAAGACTCGTTATAAACTATATTTATGTACATAGCATAATCTTTATGAAAGACAGCTATTTTGTATGAATGAAAAGCATTTTAGTTTTGAAATTTCTTAAAGAGACTTCAAAGTAAATGCCATGTGAATATGTACTTTAGAGGATGATTTTTGTCCTTCTTTTGCATGTGTCTCCTGATTAAACTATGATAATCTGTTCTGCAAAATTTTGTGTTATGTCAGATATTTAAGAGTACACTGCTGCCTGTTGCATGCAGATGCATGAGAAGGTTCCTATGTATTACTGGACATGGGGAAATTCAAAGTCTTAAGCATATATATATATATATTTATATATATATATGATCTGTATGTTTGTCATGAGAAATAGACCGCTGGGCAAAATGTTTGAACTTTTGAAACAAATGTGCATATGAAGATATTTATTTTGTTTTTACTCAATTTTATTTTTTACAAGGAAAAAAACAAACAAACAGGTAAACAATCATGTTCCGTACTGTACAGTACAAAAATGGATTACAACGATGCTTCAAAGACTTCAATTGGTTTTAAAATATTGTTTTCATGCAGGCTAACTGCAATACATCTGAGTATTATTGTGTATCATTATTTCTAAAAATACATTTCATTTGGGTGTTTACTTGCACAGATTTTGAATAAAGTTCTGAAATGCACAATCAGAATAAACTGTCGTTTTATTTTCTTACTATATAGTCATAAATTATGGCTCTAGACCTTTGCTTGACCCCTGAAGTGATCTTACATGCAAAAAGGAATTTAAGGCCACATCAACACGAAGCCAGAGCTTTCCCTATCCAATGTTATTTTTTCCTCGTTCTAAAAAAAAAGTCTGTAACCACGGCGGTGTCTCGAAAAATATCTGCTTACACACGAAACTGACTCAAAGCGATGTAGTATACATCCCAGACCAGTATGTGGCACTGTAATTCTGCCATAGAGATACACTAAACATCCGAGAAGACTTTGAGCATGCACATAAAACCCTACTATAGACGGTAAAATAAATACTAATAATAAGCACAGTTGCTTCTTTTGGTTTTTTGTCTTTTTTTTGCCAAGAACTTTATAGAACAACCATAATTATACAAGTTATTGCCTGGTACAAAAGTAACGAATGTGTACAATATAGACATTTTAATTGTTTATTAATAGTGTTTTGTGTGTCATTCTTGACTGAAAAATGAAGTTGTCGATGCTGACTCGCCACTTCACAGTATTGTGAACGTGCCTATGGAATAGGCTAATGCACTACATGGATTAGGCTATAAGAGAGTTATCTGTTTCTTTTCATTTTGAATTGCTGTTAAAAGTAGACATTTCAAGATTTCTATAAATTTTCAATATATTTTCGAGTTTCGGTTCATTTATGAGACGAGCGTGCCAGCGCATCCATGTGCTGATTATATTGCTTATAGCTTATATTTGCTTCTTATTTTTCAAATCAAGGTAAACTGGTTGATGAAACATTGATTAAAATTAAGATACAATTTATACAAAACAAAATTTGCTTGAAAGAAATGCTTTATACAAAACAAAACTTACTGTGGTCAAAATTAGGTCTCCTGATATATTGCGCATCTTATTATACTCATGCATGCGGTTCACTTTTCATAATCAACATAGATTAAAAAAACATGTAAACATAAATATTAAACTAAATACATTACTTTAATGGATAAAACATGTAGGTCTACAATAACCTACAGAGAAATATAATGTCAGAGTGGAACATTATACAGGAGGAATAATACAGGAACGTTTTTTTGAATAGCCGTAATAGCAGCCCATTCTCACCCCCAAGGCGTCACTTAACTGACGCCTTGGGAAGCATTTGGACATGCTTCAATATCTGATGCTTTAGGCGCCCTTTAGCGTCAGTTAGATGACGCCCTAGGATCGCGTGTACCCTACCCCCACACCTAAACCTAACTGCGTCCTCTAACTGACGCTTTCCTTTAGCGTCAGCTAGATGACGCTGTAGGATCGCGTCATGTAAGTGACGCTAAAGGGCGCCAAAAACGTCAAATATTGAAGCATGGTCAAAGGTGACGCCTTGGGGTGAGAATGCGTTGGTAATAGAGTGCCGAAGTGATGACATCACTTTGTTGGACAACTCGGAAGCTAGCGGTGCATCCCTCAATCGAAAAGCTATGCATTTTCCCCATAGACTTTTGGAAAATCGCAAAAAATAAGATCTGTGTTCAACAAAGAGTTAGACCCTTACACGTTTTGTCTATCAAGTTAATGCAAAATCTATACATTTCGAAGCCAATATAAAGTTTAAAAAAAACACATGCAGACATAATAAAGTTGCAAATAAGGTTATAACTGTGTGTTTTATGTCATAGATCAAAACGTGAAAATAATTAGAGGCTTTGTTCACCACAGACCTTATTTCAGGCGATTTAGTGAAAAAATCCCATAGACTTTAGAGCGAGGGAACCGGGAGTGCTAAAATGTTAACTCACTTCCGCGTTTTGGCCTACAAAGTGATGTCGTAACTTCAGCACTCTATAATCAAATAATTCCCATCGATCGTCGAATATTATTTTTGCTTTAAATCCCCATCCCTATCAAAATACGAAACGTCTTAAATCGGACAACAGACCACCACCATAGCATACGAATGAAAGTATAGGCCTAAAAATATAATTTAAATAAAAATACATTCAAGTAAAAAATAAATAAAGGAATACAAGAGCATACAATACTCAGTAGTTTCTGCTGCATTATATTATATTTATATTTATTAAATACGAGCAGTCGACACTGAGGTGATGACATCATCTTTTCACAAAATATACGGATTGGCCGCACACACGAAAAAGCAAGGGTGTCGTTTAGATTTATCCACCCTGGGACCCGGTTTCATAAAATAACGGTTTCAGTGTCCCAAAATGCCGGATCCGTCTGAACGAAACGCCAATACGACAAAAAAAGTATGTTTGTGGTGCATAAAAACCTTTCCTTTGGCTGACTAAACTTTGCTGTTGACCTAAAATTTTATCTGCTGGTCCCTGAGTCATGACCTTAATTCCTGCCGGTTGCACTTGCAGTGACATACATAGATATGAGAGGAAGTGATAGGACAGAGATGACCTCGTGCATCACTGAGGCCAACATCAAGACAGATCAGTGAACTGTAAAAAGGTATTCTGGAAGAAAGGGACACTCTGCAACAAAGAGCAACCTGCCTCAGGCCTACATGGTTGCTGCTTCTCAGGAAATGGAGGAGAGAAATCCTATTCCCTCACCTTCTGCTCTCGTATACATCTAAATACTTAAGTTTTTAAGAGCTCAAAAGTGACATCCAGGCATACAGTATTTCGTTGACGGGCAGCAGAGGGAGGGGTTTTAAATAATGCTCAAAGCTGGGAGAAGCACACACGCCTGTTTTTGAATATGAGCTTTCTTTTATGTTTTTTTTTTTTCACCAAAACTAGGTCATATAATGTAGGCCTACACCTCCTTTTATGTGTCAAAGTGAGGGGGTAGGGGGTGGCTGAAGTGAGAGCTGATGGGATTAACTTAAAGCAAAAAGAGGTTTGTGCTATACATGAGTGTAAATAATAATAATAAAAAAGCTTTTGGAGTTTCAGGTTATACCAACCGATTTGGCTTTGTTTAAAAGGCATCATTTTGCCTGTAAAGGAAGGGATGATAAAGCTCCGAACAACTGGAAAGTGCTGTCGGAAGGGTCAGTAAAGAAGCAGCGCCACTGATTAAGTGGAGGACACTTCACATTTACAGATCCTCTTCCTCGTAATTGGACAAGAGCTTGCATGCATTTTTGATGGATCAAAGAAAGTTGCACCGTTGGCATGTATCCGCCGATGTGGAACAGTACATAAAAAGTATGCTGTGCTCGGCTGATGATAGCTAATGCCCCTTGTGCTTAAGCGGGTGATTTTAAATCATACCTGTAATTTATGACTCTCTGAACTCCTCGCATGGAATATGACTTCTTGGCTCCTTTACAGCCCATTCATGCCCCCTATACCTGAAGTCTCCACTTAAACAGGCCTTGTAACCTTAAGCACATCAGACGAATGCAAAGTATGCGTCTAGGGGTGCCTCCATCTTTACTAGGACTAAATTTAGCAGTGAAATTTATCTCATTTCCTCATATGGCTTGTTTTGTGATTCATAACAGGGAATTCTGTGACTGTGATCATGATTATTCCGAGATTCAAAGAGATTTCATGTGACCCAGTTATGCCTGTGAAAATGACATGAACATATATCTCACATTAGATATGCCAGATTACTTTGAGGAGAGACGATGCAGAAATGAACCGCTGAGAATATCTCGTATTGTAGATGTAAGTAACTTTTATCTGAAGGCTTTCAAGCCTCTTTTAGGCCAAGGATTATATTTATTCTGTTAAAAGACACACACCATACGCACACATACAATTTAATGCTTTTTTTGCATATTCAAACAGGGGTCTCAGAGAGTGAGGACCAGCCAAAATTTCCTCACTTTACTATATTTGTCCTCACTTTGGTGGCCTAAGACTAGAAAAATAGTTGTACACAGTACATAACACACACACACACTATATATATATATATATATACACACACACAAACACACACACACACCTGTGAACATACCCAGTGAGTCAAAAACAGCAGGATCTGATGTTCTCCCGGTATACATTGTTCTTGTGGTAAAAGGGAAATAACTAACCTTGAATGGCTGCAATAGCTTGCTTTAACTAGATGGTCTGAGGAGTTCAAAAGGGCAGGAGAGGTTAAAAAAGACCTCAGAGATGGTACGTGTGCATGTGAGTAGGACAGAAAGTGGAACAGTGGGGTTTTGTTTGCTGAGGAAAAGGCTGACTGGGTGACACTGTACACATTCCCCTCCTCTGACTTCCACTTTATTTGATCTTCCAAAGATTACCCTTTCCTTCAACTTCTCATAACCTTTAGTCTGGCAGCGAACCCTTCCCAGCATAGATGTTTGTCAGGCTTGAACTGACAATAACCTCTTGCTTGCCTTGACTACAAAAAAAGGAACAGAAATTAAACAAATAAGTCTGGGACCATGAACGAGGTCAAGTTTTGGAGCTTGACAACTATTCGTTTGTCAGAGAACACAGAAGGGGGTGGAAATGGCGCACAGAGAACACTGGCTTTGATGTCTCGGTCTGCGGTACAGTGGTCATGCACTTACAAAGGGTCACGGAATAAAAAAACAGAGCTTTGATAAAGAGTCAGGTTAACTTATCAAACCCGATGCCACGTGAATGTGTGCAAATAGCATACAATTCCTTTAACAGGCTTGAAATAATCTGTATCTACTGTATGTATGTAGGCAAGTTGGTTTGTGTAGAACATTGCGCACACAATGGTAATTCATTAACAATAATTTAGGAACACAGAAATGAGTAATAAAATAAATGTTTACATTTATGTACATTGATTTGTTTATTATCTTTATTAATCATTCAGGAGCATAAAATATATATTTAAAAATAAATACGGTAATGTTGAAACCAATTTATGTGCATTATTAATTATTTTATTAAAACATTTATTTAGAATTTTAGTTTATTAATTTGTTTATACATACGTTATAGAGTGTACCATTTATTTTATCGATTTCCTGAGGTCAAAATACTATGACTATGATTCATCTCTATGACAGAGATTGTCTCGTATTTGACAACAAAGGCCTTTCAGACTCGTCCCACAGATATTTGCTTACAAGGGGGTGAAACCAGACATACTTGGACGGACCACCCTTTAATCAAAGTACAGGCTGTTGTTTGGTAAAAGGCTCAGGACTCTGAGGGCAGAGTAAGGTCACAGCTGACTGATTCTGCTTAATGTCAAGCAGGACACTGTGGGAAGAGTTTTCCAGTTGCATGCACACATGGGAGAGTAACAATGTCTGCATTCATCACAGCTAGCATGTCAGGCCTCTTCTTCACACTACTGTCTTTTAACTGTGCTAAGACATCAATATTGTCACCTTCTTCATCCATAGTTTACTTCAGATAGCCTCCACACTTTATTAGAATTACAGATGTTTGTCCTGGACACAAATCATCACAGACTTATTTAAGGTTATAAGTTCAGGCTTACACTAAAGGTGAAATATTCCACAATTTGTCTGGAAGACACTTAAAGGGACCTCTACCCACTAGTCATTAAACATAGCTAGTAATAAATCGCCTGTAATTTATGGTAATAGCAGAAAGGTGTGCCATGAATTTATGGACCAGCCGCGTCCTCTAGTGGTTACTTCTGATATAACACGCGTTGATAATTCATATATCCAGGATCTGCAAGGACTTTACCCCTGGATTAAATTTTATTCCGTTTTACTTTTTGCGGTAGCTACACTAATCCTTTAGATTTTGGGTCATTATCCTTAACAGCACAGACTCGAAGACGTTCAAGAAACTACAACTAGCTACATTTGCATAACTGCGTTTATGAAGCACGCTACCACACTTCTCCGGACTCTGGCTTTTCAGCGTAAACCACAACTCCATAGCATGTCTTCTGCTGTTCACGAAAACGTGAAGGTAAGCGGTGACAACGTTGTGTTAAGTTACCCCGATGTTTATATGGCTAATGAAGCGACGCGATTAATCCCATCGGTTACACCAATGATCTAATATAAGCTACTTTTACGTTTGAGTTGCATAAGAGTCGACAAAGTAAACTTAAAATCTCAAGCTGTTTTGATTTCATGTGAACTCAGTCACATGACCAGAGTTGATTCCACTTTGCTCATCTATCTGTAAGATGTGTAAATCATATTCCTCATCAAGTAGGCTACCATAATTTACTTCTGTAGATTTCACAAAATTGTTACATTAAACGAGGAATATTACAAATAAATAGTTAAAAAAAGAATAAGAACATTAAAAATGGCCAAACCTTATTTCTGCTGGATTCATGCAATATTAAGCAATATCCGATGCTGTAGTTTCCCCCTGGGTTACAGAAATAAAACATTTGGATATGTAAGGTAACATGGTGGAAGATGCCCCCCTTAAGAACAATGTGGATTTTCTTTTAAATAGTAACATAATTAGAGACAGTATAAGTTTAGCATGTGCCAGATGATGATGCATCAGCCAGTGTGTTATTATGGGAAAGAAATAGACACATTTGCTAATTTAGTTACAAAATGTAATATTAAAAGTGGTATGATGACCCCCTACTGGAGTAAATTGACCCCCTAGCTGTTGTAAGAAGCCCTCCTGGATAAACTTTTACAGTATGTATAATTACTTTTGATATATTTTCTACCAGAAAAAAAAAAAAAAAGATTCACTCTTTTTTTACTTCCAGAATTATTATGGCTCTCGGCTGGAGACTTCAGATGACTTACAGACCAATGCTGCGTGTGTCATGCCCTCCAGACCCGTGGCCAAGAGTGCATGTGAAGCCCTGAAACTAGTCCACCCAGATGTTTGCAAGAGGTAAAGCATCAGCACTGTCTGAGATTGTGCCTTAAAACTTTAGTTTTGCCTGATTTGTTACAGTAATGCACAGAAAATGAATCTGCAGGTATTTTGGCTGTGGCCTGGTGATTCCAGAAAAGCTGGAAGGATGTGCGGTTCTTGATCTGGGCAGTGGATCGGGGAGAGACTGCTTCGTCCTCAGTAAACTGGTGGGGGAGAGTGGTCATGTCATTGGACTGGATATGACGGATGAAATGGTGGTTAAAAAAAAAATCGAAATATCTGTGAATATGTGTTAACCAATGTATAAATGCTATAATTGAAAAGTGTAAATCAATATGAAAGAAAAAAGTGCAACCATTAACCTTTGTGTTTGCTCCATAATGAAGATTGTTGCTTCGCAAAAATATATCCAGTACCATCAGGAGAAGTTTGGATACTCAAAACCGAACACTGTGTTTGTGAAAGGATACATGGAGAAGCTCAGTGATGCAGGGATACAGAACAACTCTTTGGATGTAGTTGTGTATGCACACCCTTAGGTCATGATGTTTTCCATGATTTGTAGATCATTAATCTGCCTGCGCAAAAGTTGTGAAAAAGGCCAATTATTTGTTCTAGGTCAAATTGTGTAATATGCCTGTGTCCAGATAAGAGAACTGTGATAAGTGAAGCTTACAAAGTTCTAAAGGTGAGATGTTTCCATCATATAGCTACTGATAATTTCCATTCATTCTTCTGTTTATGCAACAAAACCCTTTACGAAGTCTTGCACTTACAAAAGCTATGTTTTCCACATGAATGATCTCATAGGAGGGTGGAGAGTTGTACTACAGTGACATCTATGCAAGCAAAGTAGTTCCAGACTCTTTCAAAGAAGATCCAGTTCTGTGGGGTAAACTTGATTTCTTTTTGTTTTCTGACATTCTCTGATCTGTTAAATTTTTGAACGTGCATTCCTTGTTTGGGGGCTGTTTAGAGTTAAGATTTATTAAGAGGGGAAAATAATGACTGTCTATGGGTGAGACGCACATGCTCGGGCAGATTCGGCTTAAAGTCGTTCATCCTCGGACGTGGCGCCGCTACAAAAAAAAGCCGTGCACATAGCCAAGGGGAATGGGGTCGGTCTTGCTCACAGAACGCGTCATTTTTGCCGCGCACCTTCACGCGCGTACAGATGCGTCGAGTATAGACGAATCCGGCGAAACTACCGGAAGTAAGCGGGCGCCATTACTGAGCTGTTGCTGGGTAGCGTTGCGCCATTGCCTTCTATTGTTTTAGTTGCAACTTGCGTCCACTGGAATAAACAGCTCGAGATTTACGACTGACACTAACGTTACAACGTTAGCCCTTGTATAATGTCGAGTGGGTAAACAGTTTCTGTTATAAATTGTTTCAATGGTGGCAGTAAAATTTCAATTTTGAAGAGAAAACATTGTGAATACCCCGGGTCGACTGCCCGTCTGGTGCCGTACGGTAAACACAGATTTCCTGGGCGAGTACAAGACGCGGACATTCGCGTATAATAACAATTATTTAATGACATAAGTAAAAAAATATAATAAATGTGTGATATAGTGATCAGCAAAATCTCCTCTCTTGTTATTTTTTCTATTCAATTTACATGCTATGGTCATTAAATGGCTTTCCTGAGCTGAATGTAACGTTATGTGACATAATTGTTCTCCTGCTGTTATATTGACTTCTTTCCATGGTTTAAAAACAGTAGTTGGTCGATATTGTGTATACTTTCTAGCTGTAACGTTACCTTACCCATGCCCGTTGCAATGTAAAAATTAGATAAATAATGGACACAAATGAAAAACATGAATTTGTTTATTTGATTTCATTTATTTATTTATTTATTTATTTATTGTTGCCAAATGGACAGATCTTTTTTTTTAGTTTCCTCGGTAGCAAACGTTAGCCTAGCTTGTTTGCCAAGCTATTTTCATAAATAATCTGTAAGATCGTTTGTACCTTCATCTGTGACTGGAGGCCAATGTCTAACATCATCAACCCAACAAGTCTGCCTGGCTGTAGCTGTCATCAAGGGTGCGTTATCACCTTATCTCCGAGGTTTGTTTACATCCCGGTGCATATGTCTATGCCGGTGTAACAGCTCAGTAATGGCGTCGCCACAAGATGGCAGCCTACACAAGAACGCTCGTCGGATTCGTCTATAAACAAGGCTTTACTCCGTGTCAGCGCGCTCTGATCAGTAAAGGTGCACAGACTTCTCCCGAATCATCTCCAGCAGTAGCAGCCATAGATATGTATATAAAGGCTAGATATGTCGCCCACGCTTCTGGCCAATGGAGATCAACGTCTGCACTTGGCGGCCATCTTGTCACAGGTAGCTCGCTCACTCGTAACATTGTGTTAATGGTACATGTACTATTTAAATGACCATAACTTGCTCAATTTTCTACAGATTTTCAAACGATTTGTTATAAACGTCAGAGATGTAGTTATGACACTGCATACTTATGAATAAAAAGTATATAAATAAATAATCATCCAGATAATTATAGCCACGTTAATAACGTTTGTAAGAAACCAAACCGTTTGTAAATCTATCAAGATTTCAACGAGATAAGAGTATTTGTGTTCGTGCTGACCACTCATTTTACATCAGCTTGTCTGTGACAAGATGGCCGCCGTTGATGACGATGGAAACTCCGCCGTAACACATCTAGCCTTTATACATATCTATGGTAGCAGCAGTCTCTGAAGCACCACTAACTCGGCCTCCGTTTGACTCGTAAGCTGATATTAGTATTTAAACATTCTCTATGATAAAAAAATGTTTGTGAAAAAAATATTTTAATAACATGGTTTTGGCGGTTATAGAGTTCCAATGACGGTGTTCAACTATAACCGTCATACCCCTTTGTGAATGTACAAAATCTGCTTCACCGTTGCTGTGCTGTCGTCATCGTGTAAAGCCCGCCCCAACGTTTCTGATTGGTGCCGTGATTGACAGATTGGAAATGAGTTTGAATGAGCTCTTTGCCAGACTAACTTGCAGAGCAAATCTAAATTTGCCGGAAGTTGTCTAGGTTTTCCCAGACTAATAATTCAGATAAATATAATAAAAATTTTATTAATATTTCAAATCGTTTTTTTTAAATTTGATTCTAGTTCAAATGTTTATATGTCTATTTTCTATAAATGTCAATTTAGTTTTTTATCAAATTATTTCAAATCTAGTTTGTCATTTTCGTACATTAAATGAAATTAAATTGAGAAATGCTTACTTGGCAACTAGTTAAAAACGTTGTTTCCTTAATTTTTTTAAGTACAATCAACTTGAATTACATATTGAAAATGAGTCGTCTTGTACACATTTTTAAATAGTATTATTAAATAGTTAAAATCGCTTATTTTGATGAGTTGTAAAAACATGTTGTCATAACTTATTGATCATATACATTTTTACAGTATATACATACTATATATAACCCTGGTCCACATTGAAACACATTTAATTGAAATTGTATTCTTCACCAACTTATGAAATGTGTCATCCATGTGAAAGAGAATTTGATTGGCCCAAAGAAGTGGATTGAAATGAGTGCTTGCTACTATCAGGTGAGGGAATGGCTGGCGCCCTCTACTGGCGAGATTTCATTGCTCTGATGAAGGACATAGGCTTCAGCACTCCCCACATGGTTGCAGGCAGTCACATTGTGGTTCACAATCCTGAACTTCAAAAAAAGACTGGTAACCCACTTGTTTAAATTTTTTTTTTCTTAATTTGTTTGTGTATGTGCTAGCATTATAGCTTGTTTTCATGTGTCATTGAACTTTTATGTAACGTGGATTCAGGCAGATGCTTTAAATTCTAACTAGTGATGCTATGACCTGGGACGTATCATAGGTGATGTTAAATACGCATCTGGAACTTACCGGATCTTTAAACTGCCTGAAAACTCCATCAAGAGCAAAGCTCTGGTCACATATAAAGGAACCGTGCCTGACTGTGCTGACTGGTTTGAGTTTGATGCCTCTCATTCTTTCAAGGTAACCTTCTACTTATTTTCTTTTTCTTGATATGTTAGTATGACTTAGGCTATTCAGTGGTCGGTTTTGCTAATTCGATTTCAGGCGAATGTCCCAGTGGAGGTGGATGCAGAGATGGCCGCCATCCTCAAGAACACACGTTTCTCTACAGACTTCAATATTACGATGTTAGACACTCCAGATCCAAACCAGAGCGGAACTCCTCAGGTAAATATGCTGTCTTGTGCGCATAGCTTATTCATTATCTTTTTGGTAAATAAGGTTTACTTTACAAGTTATATTTCTTTTTTAATAGAAGCAATTAAAGGAATTACTTTTAATCATTGTTTTCATTTTTCCAGTATTGCCACCTCAGCCCGTTTCTTCTCGCGGATAAACTGGGCTCCTCTGTCAAACAGTGCTCAAAGACAGGGCGCTAAGGTAAATGTGGAGAGTCTGACGGATCATGTGATGTCTGGATCACTTGAGAAAATGTAGTGGGAAGTGAGAGTATGGTGTCTGTAGTGCTCAAATGATCATTCCATATGTTTTCTTTAAACTTCAGGAAGTTCTGCTTATTGTAAAATGACTTTTAAAAATGGTAATCACAATAACAGCAGGCAGCAGCCTCAATAACAAAACAATAGTAATAATTATTAAAATATGACTTACATTAATATGTGAAAAGCATGAGCAAAGCTATCCACTTTTTATTTAAGAAAGGTTTACTTGATTTATTTCCTTTTTTTAATTGAACTTTAAAACCATTGCAACAGTTCTCTTTTCTTCTTCTTCTTTTTGAGCTATAGTTGAAAAATGTAAAGCAAATTCCCTTAGTCCCTTAGAAGACTTAAGAAGTATTGGGACTTGTTTTTCATTCTGGCTGAAATAAGGCAGTGCTGATATTAACATCGATTCACAATCTCTCTGTTAAATTAGTTTTTGCATTTATTTTTATTTGTTTACTAAGGAGACAACTGTCAATGAAGTGAATTCTTGAGATCACATACTCTATAAGATATAGATTCTTTCTACACATATCACGGTATCACGTTCACTTATGTTGATAATATATATTTTTTTTATTGTGCATCATAAGATGTAATGTGTCAAAATGTTCAAAAAGTGTGACAATTGTTTTTTGTTCTGTATTTAGGTTGCACAAAATACTACCTTAGACATTAATTTTAACACAATTGGTTTAGAGGTTGTTTTTTAAAGTTTAAAATGTTCCTGCCATAATAATTTGAGATGTGGTGGGAAAAGATTTTAGGGAAAAACAGAAATGACAGAATTAATAATTGTGATGGATAGATATTTGCTGTTGTTAGTAGATTAAAGGTATATCTAAAAGTGTTTTGTATATTTTTTAGGGTCCAAAAGAGCTCTTAGTCAAAGAAACACCGATTACATTTATTAGCAACATCAAATTGATGTTGTTTCCGAGAAGGGATAAATGTTAACTTCACTTTTTGATTTCCCTTATTCCTAAAAATCATGTGATATTTTTAATTGCAGGATGTAGACTGGTGTCACTTTCCCTGTAAGTCTCTTGAGAAAGGTTTCTTTGCCAGTAATAGGAATTATCATACTTTTTAACAACCATTCACATACTGCGTTTTACTTAACAGTGCTATGACGAGTAAGATTAGATTTAAGATCATGTGTAGTCTCAGTATTCTTGTTCGTATGATTTAATTGTATCTCGTTTTATTGAATTACATCCTTTGTTCATCACGTGGTTTCTGATGCATAAATGTAATTGGACTCTAGGTGGCACCAAAATCCTCAAAGTGTTCCCACACTAGCTCAGTATTCTGTGCTCGCTATGTCATTGCATTTTTATGGTTCTGCAGTTTGCAGTGCAGAACCAATATGATTAGTCAATGATAAGGGCATAAAGCAGTCAAAATTGAATGATTTGAAGAGGCAAATTACCTGCAGAACTCAAGCAATCAATGAGCATTTCTAAATCTCAGTAATTTACTTAGAGACTTGCTAATATATGACAAAAAAAATCCTCTGGATATGCCTCATTTGAAACATTGCACATGACAAATTGAGTGTGCACAGGTTCATGTCACCTGGATTCTAGGTGTTGATTAAGTCTCAGGCATATACCTCTAGAAAAAGCTTCTATTGGACTATCCTTCCAGAAATCAGTCGAATAAACTCCCTGACTTCTCCGCAACGCTCTGAGAAGGAGTGCTGTGACATTCCGAGTTGTGTGGAGGAAGCAGGTGTGGTTTAAATGTAAACACAGCACTGAGAAACGGCTCTCATTGTCCTGGTTTCACCTCTCATAAAGTGCTGGGCTTCTACCGCTTGCCCAGAATGTATCCCATTACTCTCAGCCACTTAATGCTTGACGATATCCAGAGCTAAAAAGCCTGTACTGTCAAGAGACACTGTGAAGGGAAGAGTAAGCGTCAATGTATAAGACCACACACTGATTCCAGCATGATGCTCGTCTTCTGAGCTGGTTCATGTATTAGTTTTCAATGACGTAAGCTGGTGTATTGCACTAGAAGATTGATAAATAGGAACTGTGCCAGATATGTCTTCAAAAGTGAATTT
Source organism: Pimephales promelas (assembly GCF_016745375.1). The sequence continues at coordinate 1,119,186 of NW_024121113.1, forward strand.
CACATTAATTACCAATTTCCTTTAGATGAAAGACCCTATCAAATCAAAATCTAGGATTTGTAGATACTAGTTCAAATCATAAGTTTGAGGTTGGTTTTAATGTTTTTGAAAGAAGTATTTCATGCTCACCAAGGCTGCATTTATTAGATCAAAAATAGAGTAAAAATAATGTAATTTTAAAGTTCAAAATAGGGGATACTGGCGATGGTTGTAACATGGGGAGAGTTGTAACACCATCAATTTCACCAATTACATAAGATAGGAGTCATGTGATCACTTCAGTTTTTTTCCTACTTCCTATCTAACTCACGCAAGGTGATTTTCAAGGCTGAAAGCAGGCAAATGCAGAATATACAGAGAAAAAAAAACAGATTTTGAGGTCAGAAAGTAAACATTTTGACCAAGACTATATTTTGTTTAGTATCTGTACTATTGAAGATAAAGAGTTATATTATTAAATAGTAGTTCCTTAGGCAATATGTGATGCTAGATAATGCATAATAATGCTAAGCTAATTTCAATTAGCTACCCTAGCTAATTTCAAACCACTATGCTTAAACTGCTAGCTAAATATTGGCTGACAGGGTTAGGAAGGGTCAAGTTAAGTCACCTTCATTTATAAAGCAGTTTTAACAGTATGATTGTTTCAACAACCATCCTCTTACATGAATATAACTAAGAATGTTCTTTACTTTAATGTTTTTAAAGCATAACTAGGGCATGAAAAGAAAGACTGACATAGATGTCTCTGCCAGTGTTTTAAATAAAGTGGTTTGGATGAAATGCGGTGGAGGTTTGGGTGAAATGCGCCCTATGCAATTCCTGGGCTCATCAAGCCTGCAGTCCAGGGTTACCAGCATCATTCATCTGTCAGCGCTGTGACTATACACACAAACACTCACACACACATTGACAGGTTATTTTTTGTTAGACTTAAAGATGTACAAAGATGTTCTTTAATCTGGTACATTGAAGTAGTGTTTATTAAGGAAACCGTTAAAGCAACACCAGGGAACTTTTCAACCTTCATAATATATTTCCAAGTCTCTTGTGATGGTACATCGACTTACAATAGGTTGAATGACACGTCTGCCATAGCCTGACGGGGTCTGTTGCGTTTTTAATCGTACTTTTAAATGTCGGGTTTTGGGTAGTAACCGGCAAACAAAGAGAACTACAAAATTCGACTGCTTGATGGCATATACGTCACTTCCACCACCACCCCACTTCCTTAAAATGTTATAGTCATGGCCGAAGCAGCACAGAAAAACAAGAAAGCAAAGGTTTTATTGGAGCAAAGCAAAAAGAGAAAAAGTGATCGCGTTGAAGGCAGAACGAGGATCAACTTTGAACCAGCGTTTTCTGGCGTGAGCTGAAGGAGGAGGGGGGCCAACCGATGCATACTTGCTGCGTGCTTTTGGACTAGTAAGTACGTTATATTGCTTGCATACTACCTCTTTGTTTTAGTTTTTTTTGTCTGCCTTACTATGTTACGGAAGCTATCTTATCCTCTGTTTATCTTCAAAATAAAGTTAACTGGTGTTTTAACTTCTAAACGGCGTGTACAAGTTTGGTAGGGGCTACATTCTTGCAAGTAAATATATAAGATGTACAAAATCATATTTTAGGATGCCTAACATGTCTGTGATGTAACATGTTCGTTTATTTTTCTTGCCTCAAGCTATAATGCAAATCGATTTGAAAAATTTGCAGATTCATTTATGGTAGCTTGATATTATAATATTGACGATATGGTTATTATCTACCACTCAAACATTGCATTGAAGCATCATATAGATTCAGTAAAACGGTACAACAATAGAATAGGCTACTATAATGATGCTGGCTTGTAAACGTGAGCATCGCAATCATTTGTTGTTAAAAAAAAAATAAAACCCATGAAATTATATTCATATTCATGCTGAAATATATGCCACTGTACCTGGGATGAAGACATTTCACACGCGACTTAAGCAGAACACCCTCAGTGTGACCTCCTCCTACAGTGTTCAGGGCTATCATGGTTGTCAACAAATGCACGTTCATGTAGGATGACAGAGTTTACGACAGTAGTAGAGGACAATACTGTTTCCCAACTGTAGGGGGATCCCGAGAGCAAAAACTACCTGATATATGTTTGTCGATCCCGAAGGATACAGAGTTGATTCAGATTGCAACCAAAGCACAGAATAGCAATAAGTAGATGGCTATAAATAATTGTAAATCATACAAAATAAGTGCCATGCTAACTAGATTTTATACAGGTGTGCCTACGATTTTGTTAATGGTGATCAGCAACTAAATATTGATAATGTGGAAGTTACTGCCTTTTGCCTTTGTATGACTTCTCACTTTTTGCTGACAATACAAAAGACAGTAACTATAGTACAGCAACTTAAAAATAGTAGGAAAAGATCAAGTTTGAGCTCAAGATTTTTTTATGTATAAATGAACGGCCAAAAAGTGCATAAAAAGTTTTCTGTAAACATACTCTTAGTCTCCAAACTACCTCTGGGGACTCACCCATTTAAAATAACGCCAAGTAGAGGAGGGTATGTGCCAAGAAGAGAACACAACAGAGCTCGTAATAAAACCAGAATCAACATTGGCTTTGATTTTGAAATGTTGTAAAAGCGATGGGGAGAGGTGTTTTTATTACTCAACAGGTGAGTAAGGTATTTCACTGAAATTGCTACACAAGTGAAACTTGAAAAATTTGAATATCGTGCAAAAGCTCATTTCAGTAATTCAACTTAAAAGGTGAAACTAATATATTATATAGACTCATTACATGCAAAGTGAGATATTTCAAGCCTTTATTTGTTATAATTTTGATGATTATGGGTTGCAGCTTATGAAAACCCCAGATTTTAATTACTGTAAGCAATAATCATCAAAATTATCACAGTGAAAATGTCACAGCATTGTGCTGCCTAAGGCTGTAAAAAGCACAGAGCTATAAATTCCTGATGAAATGTGATAACCTGTCAGGTGTGAGAATGTGCTTGTTTGTCTTTTTATGTATAACTCAATATGCAGAATTATCACATTAATAATTAACTAAATGCAGTAAAAATCATCTGCTAATGTTTATTGCAGATACAAATATTCATAAATGTGAATAAATAGGTTGCAGATAAACGGTTAACTTCCTCTCAAGTGGTTTTCCAATATGGCGGACAGCTTACACATGTCAACATACATATGTATTTTTTTTTAATCAATTCAATGCTTCCATCCTAAATAAAAGTATGAATTTATAATGAATAAATAAAATCCATTCAAATGCTTGTTAGAATGAGAATGTCCACTCCTCCTTATACTACCTGTTTTGATAACAATAGCAAGTAAAATAATTGTTGCGGTCCTCTATGGGCGCTACACTGACCAAGATGCTCTAGATGCATAAATGAACACCTTCCAAATTTATAGCCGAGTGTACTTCTAACCCAACATGTCTGAGGCAACACTACAAGAGCTCAACAGAGTCTCGGTGAAGAGGAAAAATAGAACTGTGCTCTTGACCTGCCCTCAGCCCCGTTCCCACAGAGCCTGACCTGCAGGAGATATCTTACCCATGCTGCTTGACTAGCCAACCGAGATCAAAAGCGCTCACGGCTCCCCTCCCCTCCTGTCCCAGCAAGGAGCTGATAGAAGCGATTCATGACCAGGTCATGACCCCTGTGTGCCAGGCACGGCTGAGGACAGACAAGCAGCTTTCCTAAGCAGGTTTTGCCGACTCAGACTGTAGCAACCACATCTTTATCAGAGCATTTCACATTTCCTGACTATAAATCATGTTGTTTCCTTTTTCATTCTCCCTTTTCAGTCAGTCTTCATGGACCATAATTTGTCATTATCTCAGTAGGTTTGAGTAGGTTTTTCAGTAGGTTTTGTCAGAGATGACACCAAGAAACATAAAAGGTACGGGTGAATCAAATGACCCAAGAAGAGTTTTGGACAAAAGTAGAAATAAAATAAGGATCAATATCAGTGTCATGTCCTAACATTGTTTAACAAGTTTGCTAAAAGAGTAAATGGCAGTGTAATTAAATACACTACGTGTTATAAGTCAATGTGATTGTTTTAAACACATAAAACTGTGCTGCGTTACCCTACCATTTAATTCGACAAATAAAGTGACATGTTCGAGTAGTAATTTAGCAGTGTGACATTACGTTACTTGCAAATAAAAATGTGATCAAACGTAACAGCTATAAAACTTTATTTCATTACCTCACCCATGAACATGGTTTGTGAGTCCCGCGGATTGAGTTTCATCGGCAGTGGAGGTGAAGACGACACCTCGCATCATTCCACGCTCCTTCACAGCATCATCAAGCCACGCCCTTTGTTACAGTTTTTGGATACCTCTACCAGCAAAAAAAGAAGAAACCTAGAGTCTTCTGAAAATAAATATTGTATGCTGTGCCTAACAGGAGGGGACTAGCGAAAAAACCTATTTAAGTTCTTCAAACGTCTCTTGCAACCATTTAATGATGCACTCAGGACAAAAATGTAGGCTACCCTAGCAGGTCTTATTAGGTCACCATGGTCCTTATAAGACCTTTAAGGGAATATTGCAGATCTTGCAAACATATTTTGATACGAAAGAGCATCACATCATCAATTCTGATGGAAAACACACCCGGAACAAACCCCAGAAGAGACACAAAAGAACTTGCATTTCAAAATAACTAGTGCAATGCCTGTGCAAAATCAGTTTTTGTGTGTTTTTAGTAATTGTTGGTTTGGTATGTTTGAGTTTCTGAATAGCTTAGGCTACTATTACACAGGAAAGTGTTAAGTGTTTCAAAAAGAATTGCTACTTAAAAAAAAGAATCTACTTTTTCAAAAAGAATCGCTACTTTAAAAAAAGAATAAATGTATAATAATAATTTAACAAATATGTAATAACACTAATGTATAATTACATTGTAATAAATGTATAATTACATTTGCTGACTTAATACTTATTTTTAAACCACAATTTTTAGGCCACAACCCTCTATAATGTCAGAATATTTATTTTTAAACCAAAACTTCAATGTGTGCTTCTTTTACCGATATCTTTTGCATTTTCTAAATCAAGTTTGAAATCTATCGGACTAACGGTTCGAGAGATATTCGATTAACAGACAGACAAACAGACAAACGTTCCTGTAATTTATAGATAGATTGAACAAACATTAAACATCAGAATATACGTAAAGAAATTAGCATGTCAATGAATAATCATGCAACATAAGGAATATAACGATTAAAGACGATTAAATTAACACAGATATCAATGAATAAAAGATAAACAAGACTTTTTTTTTAATAAAAGTCATTAATAAATAGAATAAAATGGAATAAAATCGAATACGAATAATTTGAAATACACCATAAACGCTTTGATGCATTGTTTAGCTTTGGTCCTTTCGAATCCTTTGATAAGCAAATATTTTTGTTCCTCACTATTTGCCTTTTGTGACATTGTTCACTTCACAGGAGCCTCTCTTTCGAACGTCCTTTCGTATAGTCTGCGAGTATTCATATTGATTCTCGTTATACTTCCCAGCATGGGGCAGCTTAGTCCTTGTTCAATGTCGCTTTCTGTTTTAATTAAAAGGTTATTAATACGGTATCAGGCGAAGGAGATTAGCCCCTCGGTTATTGAAGGAGAGCTTTGTGGAATCACAATGTCCATTCTCTTGGGCCCTGTCAAATTTATCAGGTTCAAGGGCAACAATAGGCACTAGAATATCAGCTAACAGATCCATGGAAGCTTTTGTCTTGGCCGGCAAGAGATCTAAATTGCCCTGTGTTGTTAAGCTAAAAGCTTATTCAGAGGAATGCTAAAACCCTCGCCTTTGATCTCTCAAGCAAAAAAAAAAAAAAAAAAAGCGGATGAAGGAGAAACAGAGGAGAAACAACAATAGCTTGTGTTTGGTTTGAAGGATTTCATTATTCCCATTTGATTGCTTGCAATTTGGTCACTGCTCGATAGTATATCTGGATTTGTAGCGCTACATATTCCATTTCATATCAATGCAAGTGTCGGTTAATAAGGGAAATCCCACATTTGTAAGACAAGCTGGAGAGTGGAAAAACAGGGGTTTTCCTGTTCCCATTGTGAGTTTTTAGATGGTCAAGGACCTTGCAGGCTGTCTTGGTTAAACAGGACTACTTCCAAATACAACCATAACAGTCCTTAAATCACCAAATAACCTTTTATTGTTCCACTGACATTTCGTGATTACAAGATAATTTAATATCCGATTTACGCAGGCTCTAGATACTACTGATGAAGTCTTATTTTTCCTCTGACATCCTGGGAATGATAAACCCAATATATGTATATTATGTGTTTAAGACAGTAGATTTTTCTTAAGAGTATCAAGGATAACTTGCCCTCTGTCATACTGCTCATTATTACAGGGGTCATACTGAGGTGGTGGAGCTTTATCGCAAAACTAAGCCTCTCAATTAACCCACAATTCATTCTCTTCCACAGACAGGCTGTTTACTGCCACAAAAACTACAATCAAATTTATTGCCTTTGCAAAATGATAAGTCTGCTAGCCAATGAGATGTCTTTGTTGAGATGCTCATAAATGCGTTGTGCCCTAACTACCTTTGTTTAGTTTTATAGTTATAATGTGACCATTTGAAGAACATGACAGTTTTATTACAGATTCTTAATAGGCAGTAATGCTTTCAAATGTCAAGACAATAGCAGAGCTCACTACAGCCTGACACTTTATTTTTACATTTAGATGCATTTTTATAATGATTATTTAGTTTCTTTGATTGACAGATTAACAGTTTTCATTTGAAATTGGGACAACGAAAATACTAAGGCACAGTTCTTCGTCTGAATTTTTGCATGCATTTCACCAATGCTTTTGATTTATTTTGCAGTAAGCTAGCTGCAAACATTACGAAGTGTACTGCACCTAATTAAATATTACCACACTGCCATAGAGTGTATGCAAATGAAAAGACCAGTGGGAAAACGGACAAGTCAGCTAATTGCAAACTGGTGTACATAAAGAATGGATCTTGTGAGTCAGAGTGGTATTAATATTATTATTACTGTAAAAAAATCTGTATTTCATGACATTCCTTCCAGAAGCACCTGGTGGGTGGGGACCAAATTCATCACAGTGCTAATGCATCTAGAGTTACATGCAAGCGTTACTGTCATTGTGAGGGTAGAGCACTCCAAGATTTATATTTCAGCACATCCTTACATAAACATCTCAAGACTGCGGATACACACAGGCTAAGAAAATCACAATTCCCTGTGGATTCTGTTACGGGATTGAGTACAGCAGAAGATAGTAAATTATATAATACAATGTTTGATCATTTTTCCTCTTGACACTTTGCTAAGCCCCACCTAAAAATCATTACTGGCCAATAGCCTACTTCCTTAGCAAATTTTTCAGTCATATAAACCATTTGGGTGTTTGCAAACAGCAATGTATTTTGTGGGCAGAGCCTACCTGGTGGCAGAAAACAATATCTCACAATTCTGAGTAGAAAAATAAAAATTGTGAGATAGACATGTAAACTCGAGATTCTTACTTTTTTCCTTAGAATTGCCAGTTTACCACCTTTTTTTTTTTCTTCTCAGAATTGTAATTTAAACTCAAAATTTAAAGTCCTAATTGGGAGCCAAAAATGTTATAGGTTTAAATTGTATCTAAAATGTTATAAATTTAAATATTATTTTATGCTACTGTAGGACTAATACATTATTCCCCATTTATGTAAATTTATATACGGGCAATTTAATCTGATTGGCTGAAGAAAGTTTTAAAGTCCCCATGAAATCAAAATTGAACCTATTTACTTTGTTAGCGCATATTACTAGTCTTGTGGTGAACAATTAATCCGTGCAAGTGAATATATATTGAAAAAATGTTTTACCTTAGTAATCTTTAATCAAAATCTGAAAAGTTACTTCCGGTCTGGAACGGTTTCTTTTTCTGATGACGTAGGTTTCACAGTTTGGGTGGGGAAACGCTTAACCACTCCCCTCAAACCGTTAGTTTGCTATGAGCGAGAGATGGAGAGGAGGAGCGCTAGAGTAAAACCCTGCCCTCTGTTCAATATTCCGTTTCACTTGGAAATACGTCACAGCACTGGAGAAAAATCGTTTGCAACTTCCGGTTCACAGGGACTTTAAGGTGTGTAATTATTTCCATATCCATATGGATTCCATATCACTATCAAATACATAGCCTAATAGTAAACAATGGGATTAAAACTATAAAACCTTATTTCCATGTTATTTTGTCAAAAAAAAAAAAAAGATTGCCACAAAGTTTATTATGTATGGAAAGCACATAGCCTAATCTCTTTCTACTGCTCTCTCTCCAACTTAAACGCACACACACACGCGCACAGAAACGTGTTGTCAGTGCAAGCAAGGTTATAATGGCGCTACAAATTCCACTGAATTGGTGACAACAGGAGGGAGTAGAGGCCTCTGTTTTGTTGACGTAATACTGTAAATATTAGTGGATATAATACTATTCACCTGAATTATGAATTTTAAGTTGCAATTACTTAAATTTTAGACATTAGTATTAGTTTTACATTGAGAATACCATAGTTCCAGGGAGGAGTTTCCAACAAATTGGAATCACACTAGGCAGACCAATTGCCTTCGAGTGAATTAAAACGGCCCAATATATTCATGCAGACTTGCATTCCGCGCCCCACCTGCCAGTGCGGAAGCGAGCGCACACACATACGCTTTTTGCTTCGGAGTCGACCGGTTGTGTCCTCTGAGTGGATGAGATTTCAAGATTGGTATATTATATTCACACTCAACGAGTCTGCTGTTTTCTCCGAGACCTCTCTGTGTTGGTGTGACGGCGCTTCAGCGAACTTCGCGATCTACCGGGTACCAGAAGCTGCTTCACGTGATCTGCCTTTTTTTGGCAGAAGGACGCGATTGAGCTGGTCCCTCCAGCCGAAATGAGAAATGGTCTTGGTTCTTCATTGTACCCAAGAAAAGCGGTGGGTTACGGCCGATCCTCGATCTGCGAGTTTTGAATCGGGCACTACAAAAGCTCCCGTTCAGAATGCTCACACAGAAGCGCATCTTCGAATGCATCCGTCCCCAGGATTGGTTTGCAGAGGTCGACCTGAAGGATGCGTACTTCATGTCTCGATTCTTCCTTCAACACAGACCGTTTCTTGCGTTTACGATCGAGGGTCAGGCATATCAGTACAAGGTCCTACACTTTAGCTTGGCCTGTCGCCTCGTGTCTTCACAAAAGTCTCGGAGGCGGCCATTGCTCCCATGAGAGAACATGGCATTCTTAATCATCTCAATGACTGGCTTATAATAGCTCACATGTGAGATCTGTTGTGCAAACACAGGGACTCAGCCGTTTGGGGCTTCGGGTCAACTGGGACAAAAGCAAACTCTGCCCCACACAGAGGATCTCTTATCTCGGTATGGAGTTGGACTTGGTCGGTCAGAATACGCGCCTCACCGAGTAACACATCCAGTCAGTGCTCAACTGCCTCAAGTCTTTTCAGGGCAGGTCTGCGGCCCCACTGAAACCGTTTCAGAGGCTCCTAGGGCATATAGCGGCCGCAGTAACATCGCTCGGCCTGCTACATATCAGATCGCTTTAGCGCTGGCTTTATGATCAAGTCCTGAGATGGACGTGGCAGAACGGCGTGTTCCGGGTCAACATTACCCCCCACTGTTGCCAAACCGGCTGTCTCCAAGCAGAGGATTGCCCACTAGTTAGTGGATGCTATCGTCTGGGCTTATGAGTCCCAGAACGTGCCTTGCCCACCTAGGTTGACGACACACTCCACTAGGAGTGGAGTCACTGGCACAGGGCACCTCGCTGACAGACATCTGTAGAGCTGCAGGCGTGGCGGCACCTAACACGTTCGCTGGGACTACCTCAGGGACTTCCATGTTTCACTACCCCACGGGTTAGTACATATGTGCATTCCAGTGCCTTCCTCTGGGCGGGCAGGGGCTCCACAGCGTTCCCTCCTACAGGGTGGGCACACTTCCCGAGTGTTATCCAAATCCACTGAGCGGGTCTTGTGGAACAGCAGTGTGTTTCTTCCTAGCTAGCTCCCGCCATGAAGAAAACTAAGAAACTGCTTTGGCGGGAAGCTAAGCTGGGCGCTGGAAGGGGCCAGCACCATGGTGTGTTATAAGGGATCCCCATTCATTGGAAACTCCTCCGACGAGACGTAGGAGTTGCCGAACTAAAGGGAACGTCTCGGTTATTTATGGCAACCCTCGTTCCCTGAGGAGGGAATGGAGATGTCTCGCCCCATTGCCTTGCTTGCTGTAGCTTCGCGGAGGACTAGACACCGTCTAGCTCCTTAGCGTAAAGCATGTGTGGGTGTGCTTGCTTCCGCTTTATACCCGCACGGGCAGGCAAGGCACGGAATGCAAGTCCTTCATGCCTAAATTCATTGGGTCATTTTAATTCACTCGAAGGCAATTGGTCTCCCTAGCGTGATCCCAATTCATTGGAAACTCCTCCGACGAGACGTCTCCGTTCCTACCTCAGGGAACAAGGGTCACCTTGCGTAACAGAGACGTTTTTAATCGTGTTATTAATATAATGTAATTTATCATTTGCTTTGAATAAAGACAGCAGACAAAAGATCCAGTTCTTTTCCTATGGAACCTTCTGCAGAGCTTGTCTGAGAGGAGGGCGGGGTTTAACAAAGGGTCATTTGGTGCACAGCTGAACAAATCCAGCTGCTAGAAAAGTGTTTATTTATTGTTTAGTTTAGTCTATTAACTCTTTGACTTGTTCATTTATAATATTTAAAAAATAAATCTTATAAAAAGTGTCAGACATGAGGTCAGGCAGTTCTGTGTCATAATGAAAAGCACTTTTTTTCATAAGGGCCTCATGGGTGGAGCAAACACTTACTCCACTTGTCATGTGCTGTGTTGGCTTGGCTTGAGTCCAAAGGTACGTCTAACAGACCCTATTCTAGACCCTCAGCACTGAGGTCTAGATCCCCAGGGTCCAATTAGTCTCAAGAATAATTCTTGAAAAGGGCACAGTGAAGACAAGATTGATTCTAAAATAGGTTCTAAGCAGCTACAGGAGCGAGTGTGTGGTCTCGAACAGACATGAGCACTTAATAGTGCTCTAAAACCCACTCGACTTCTGCATATTGTGAGCTTTGACTCTAAGTGAAAGTATTAGTTCAAGCGGCATTGCTAGAAATAGTGTTCATTTCATGAGAGACTGGCTCAGAGGGATATATATGTCTTGTGATTGCCTTAAGACAGTGTGTGGAAGGCAAAGGCCAACAGAAACGTATCCTGATCATATGAGCATGACATTTGTGTTTATGGCGAAACACTGATGCTCTGTTCACTGAGCGAGCATGAAACCAGATGGAAAAGTCTGCCTGGGTTCACAACCCACCTCAAGGCACGGTAACTTATTTTCACTACAGTTGGACAAGGAAAATGATTCTTGTCTTGTTTGACATCCAAAATATACACTTGGAAAGCATTATAAATGTGTTGCATTATTGCTTAAAGGGATAGTTCACTCAAAAATGAAAATTCTGTCATCATTTACTCACCCTTTATTTGTTCTTCAACTGAACACAAAAGATGATATTTTGAAGAATAATGGTTAACCAAACAGTTGATGGACCCCACTGACTTCCATAGTATTGTGTTCCAGCCAATGGGGTCCATCAACTGTTTGGTTACACATATTGTTCAAAATATCATCTTTTGTGCAGAAGAAATTAATTTGGGCTTGAACAACTTGAGGGTGAGTAAATGATTTGACATAATTTTTATTTTTGGGTGAGCTATCCTTCTAAGTTTGTTTGCAAAATGGCTTCTCATTGTCAACAGTGGTTTGATAAAATGACAAATTCTGTCACTGTATGCCTGGGGTGATCATATATGTGGGATTAATGGGGAGAAATAAAATGCAAATTTTGTCAAGAAACACAATTTTGCCATTTTAATATATATGAAACTAATTGTCATAAATGTCACACATTTTTTGTCTTTAAATAAATGTCAGTTGATGAAAAGGTTTAGGTAAGAAATGTATAAGTAAGATTTTTGACTTAGATTTTTTATTTTATTTAATAGTAACTGTATTTACATTGATAAAAGGATTTCTATTTCAAATAAATTTGGTTCTTTTGCACAGAAAGGCTAATCAAAATATCTGCTTTCAACAATAAGATCTGTAACATTTTGCACATAAAATGAATAATAAATATTTATTGAGCACCAAATCAGCATAGTAGAATGATTTCTGGAGGATCGTGTGACACAGAAAACTAAAGTAATGACTTCGGCATCACAGGAATAAATTACATTTTAATATATATTAAAATGGAGAACAGTATCACACTGTTTTTGATCAAATAAATGCAGTCTTGATGGGCATCAGAAACTTCTTTCAAAAAATCATGCCAACCCCAAACTTTTGAATGCATGTGTGTACTGGGAAATACCACAATGAAATATTGAAATGCATACAATTATTATTACTGAAAAGTACGTTTTCATTTCAATTGGGTACACACCCCTCACCTGTTTCCTTCTACTTCCCCCTCAACCCGGACCAATTTAAAAAAAGTGTAAAAGAGATAATAGGGCTCTAATTTAGTTTAAATGCACATCCATGCACACGTGCTAGTGTTAAGCTTGAGGTCACAGAGGAGTGACTGACTTGAGCTTGTCTGACAGGGCCTCTTGAAGCATGGCCTTTGCATTCCAGTGCTAAGACAAGGGCCAGCAGCTCATATGAGAGAGAGAGAGAGAGAGAAAGAGAGAGAGAGAGAGGGAGGAAGTTTCTGCAGGGAAGGGATTATGCAGTTTCCTCCCCCTCCCATTCACTCTCTCCTAGTCCTCCACAAACTATGTCGGAAAAGCTCTAGAAACTTAAACCTGCTCCTCAGGTACACGACCCCGCCGACAGGATTATGCTTTCTCTGCGTCTGCTGTATCTTCTTCTGCTCTTCACTTTCTAGCCTTTTTTTTTTGAGTCATGTGGTGAAGGAAGGGCCAATGTCATTGGAGAACGGAACGGGGAAACTTACAGCTGCACAATGCTGAAGCCGGTTTTCTGCCTGACAGGCACTTAAAACGATTCCACTCATGGATGAGGTAGGGGGTGCCGGGCGGGGAGGGGGGTAATAGATCGTTCGCAGGAAGGGGGAAGGTCGTTTCACTTCTTTAGCACCAAGTTTCTGCGTGGTCTAGACAGCAGTTATTTCAAAACCTTAAATGGAATAGACTGTGATAAAGGTGGATGCTTCCCTCCCTTTATGATATACAGGCTAAAGCCATGGTAAGTGTATTCAGCCTTCTTTGTCAACACAATTTTGTTCTTCAGAGAGTAAAGTGTATTTGCTCCGTAATGTGCACACACGCACATGGAATGGACATAGACTTTAGCAATCTCTCCCATTTTTCCTTTAAAAATGTTCTTTTTTCTGTGATCTTGTATTGACTCTTCAAACAAGCTATGTGCCTTATCAGCTGAAACTGAGAATTGAGGCAAAAAGCCAGCTTTGTGCTTGAATTCCAGACAAGTTCATGGCCTGGTCTGGATTTTCCGTCTTTTACTTGAATACTTAAAAACAAGAGACTGAATTTATTTTTCAGCAGTGCCTGGTTCCATATTAATTTTTATTTTCATATTTGTTTGTGTAAAATTGATATATAAAATTTGATAATATACACACACAAACATTATATATATCTTAATACTAAACAAAAGCTAAGTGTTTTCTCTCTTTAAAAAAAAAAAAAAAAAAAAAAAACGTTTTAAGTGAAGTATGCTTTTAGCTGCATTAGTGTCTGGTCCAGTTTCTCTTTAGCGACAAACACTAACCAGCAGGCTCTGTCACTTTCAAGGACTTTCTGGGAATAGCTCTCAGTATTTACCTGGGTGCTGTTCATCGCTGCATGAAGTCCTGTATGCGCCGCGGTTTATTTGTGTAGTCTGTCTAGACATCCAGTTTAAAGTTTTATATGAATGGGGGAAAAACTATGTTTCTGTTGTGCCATAATAATCCATTCAGTGCTTCTGTCGAAGTTATTAACAATTAAACAGATAAAGTCAGGCCAATGATGATTGATATTCATGTAGCAGTGGAAACTCCGTTTTTCTATTCAGGTTTTTGGTGCGTTCAGTTGTAGACTAAAAACAACCCTGCTGGGAATGCTGTTTGAAGACCTACATTCATCGAGTTGGCAAGAAGGCCCAATTAGCAAAGTTAAGGTTCTTGGTCTGAGGTGCCACGCATGGGAGTATTAGGTCAAGTGTAGATCAAGAAAATTGTAATTCGAGTTCACAGAGGATTAAGACAGATTAGATCCATCTTGTTCAAATTCCTCGGGTGAATGTGGAATTTCTTTTGTACTCGCATGTTATGCTCAATGTGTTTGTAGCTACACTCCCAGAACCTTTTGGGAGCCAATTAAAGAGTTATAATATTTATATACTTTTGAGTTATAAAGTATTCAGGGATTTTTACTTTTAATAGACAAAGAGAGTGAAGAGACAGCATTGTTCGAGGGCCTTTGCTGCTCTGTAAAAAGTAATCAGTTGACTTTACTTAAAAAAAGTGAGGAAACCAATTGCCTTAAAATTATTAATTAAATAAACTTCATGCGTAATTGAAAAAAAATAAGATAGGGCAACAGGTTTCCTCCCTTTTTTAAGCTAAGTCAACTGATCACCTTTTACGTGAACCACCAAAACTCTTGTGATATTTTCACTTCGGAGGATTTTGTCAAAGCCATGATGCAAAACATGGAAATTCAACCACAATATATTTGTTATTATGCATTATATGACACTAGTATAACTTACATTGTTATTATAACAATATTTTTGAGCTCATAAACTAACCCTTACCATCAAACTGTATTCAACAAATTACAGTCAGCCACGTTTAATAATTACAGTAATTAATTTTTTCATGTCAATGAAAGTCAACATTATGCACTATATTCTAAGTCTTCTAAAGCTGTATGATGTTCTAAAGAAAATATCATCGTCTCCAATTTGAAATTGGCTTTTAAATCGCATTCAAATTTGGTGAGGTGCAGTTGGTTAAAAGGCAGTTGGTCTTTTACAACACTGATTCAATACTGACTCAAACCTGACTCAAGGAGATACTATATTGTGATATTTTGTATTCATTCGTGGAGCTTTTACTTTTTTAATGCGCCTTTTTAGTACATTTTAATATAATTTTTTTATAATTGTAAATTATTTGAATTGTAGAAAAGAAAATAGAAAAGACTGTTTAAAAATTCACTAAAAAAACATCAGAACCAGTTCAAAAATAATTCCTGCCATGTTTTGTTTGTTGTTTGTTTTTTTTTTTTTTTGGCCTGATATCTCAGTCAAATAGAAACATGACTTTTAACTTGGAATTGTCCAAACATGCTTCTGCCTATGTTATCGTCTCATTTACAAATAAGCTGTACACCTGTGATGAGTACAAAGGTAGAATACAATTTCCATTTTTTTTTTTTTTTTTTTTCAAAATCACAGGGCACTTGTTTGGGGAAATGACAAGACAAAAGAGGCAGTATGTGAGTAAATGGCTCCCTGATAGCCACAGGAAATGTCTTCTGCTGTGTTGCAGAGAGAGCAAGAATTGTGCTTGGGTTCAGCAAACAGCAAGTAATGTCAAACTTGTCACCAGAGTCAGTTTTTGCTATGAAGAAAAACTAAATTGTTTTCTTCGAACAAAAAATAAAATAAAAAATGGTATGTGATATTCTGCCTGCTAAAACAACCATTTTTTAAAATTATTTATAAAAAATGAGTGCAAACTTCTGACATCCATCAATCCATCATCACATTTTTATTAATAACTGGCTAAAAGTTGAAATGCATAATGAAACAGTACGTTTATTTAAGTGACAAAGCAAGAAATAAAATGAGTATACCAATGTGTGCCATTCCATATAATGCAAACTCTTAAAAATAGGTATTTTATAGTAGAAAAGGTTTGTTTTGATTATAAAAATATTCTTTGCGATAAGAAAAAAATTGTTCTTTTAAGAACCGATCCCTGAAAGCTTCTTTGGAAAGCCAAAAATGGTTCTTCTAAGGCATCACTTCTAAGGCAAACTCCCCTTTGGGACACGCTGTTTTAAAGAGTGTATATAAAACATTATCTGGTCTAGTTAATCTGTTTGATAGCCAAGAATTAAGACTTATTTTTTTTCAATGAATCTTAGCTTTTCCTGGGCTATTCCCGTCAATAGAAATGCTTTATGGTATCATTGTTTGTCATTTTTATTATATTTGGGTGAAGGCTCATGTGATATCATGTGGGCACACAACCTCTTTTGTATTCCGAAGTGGTGCCTAAGGGTTAAAAGTCCCAGATTTGAATACGTAATGCCAGCTATAGTACTCTCCCAAGATACATACTTCCAGAAATGCTTGGCGAGAAAAAAAATGGTAGTGAAAACAGCTAGGGTTTCAGTGAAATAAGCCTCCTCCAGGCAGGGGCTCATTCTCTACTGTAATCCTTGAATAGATCTTCTAAATGACAAAGCCCTGATGTCATGCTCTCCTTCTGTGCGTGTCAAACTGGCAGACATACCCTCGATTCACAGCAAGATCTATCCGCAAGTCCAAAAACACTAAAGAGTGAGGACACCCATGTCCACAAAAAGACGACTTAATCAGGCGAAGAGCGCTGTATGAATAACAGATGTACAGAACCACAAAGCAGGATTGAGCAGAAGATACATGTTAGAGATTAGAACACAAAATGGAGATTATGAGATCTGACATCCTGTGATTTTACACAAAGAATTGTGTACTTTTTTTAATGCATGTATATTCAAATAACATGCATATGAATACGCAAAAAAATTAAATAGTAGAGTTTACTTTTAAACAATTTTCACTCAGAAATAATTAAAGAAATGGCAAGGAACACACTGACTTTTTTTAAGTAGAAGGACTGAAATAGTATTTTCTTGTAAAATTTACTCCAAGTTTCACCATAATAACTTTTTTCTTTACTGTGTATATATATATATTTAACATCTATTAAGTAAGATCAGTTGTGTTGGCACATGGCAACGTTTGATGTAATCTCTGACTAAAATATATATATTTTTTCATTTTGTCATTACATTTTTTATAATCTTAATTATATTGATTATTAATTTATATTAAATCATTTTAAACATGTATAATTATAATTCAAGATTTTGAATAATAATAATTAAAACATAACTTTAATTGTAAAATATTATTGATAATACATTTTTATTTGTATTATTGTTAAGTATGTAACCTTATTTGGATGAAAAAAAAATCTGCATATGAACAATACTTTTTCCCCATGGTTCACGTAAATGATGTGCTTGATGATATTATTTCTGTTACACTCCGGTGCAGATGTGCTGAATAAAAACCAGCCGGAGCAGGTTGATTTGGTGAGCTCCTCTATCTTGTCCAATCACCTGTCTACATCATATCCTGACCCTTACTCGCCAACTAATTATTGGACAGCAAACCTCCCTGACATCACAGAGGGAAGTCGTACACACGGCTGCTGTCAAGAGTGACGGCCGAGGCTGATCTGTCTGTGGAGGATGGGAGGAATTAGGGATGTCTGTTAGAATAGATGGGGTATCGCAGGGCATGGGAAAGTGTGGCGGGGTCACAGGACACGTGTGTTGAACCAAAAGAAAAGTCAATCAACTGGCCAGCCCTTCAAGATGTATCCTGCTCCCTGTCCAGAAGGCCCAAACTGCGACTGGCTTGAGAACGGCTTGTTTTCCCAATGTAAAAATGGGGATCTGTTTTTTTTTCCCCCAAGCTCCATTTTGAGTTCTTTCTGGCTAAAATTTTGGAACAAAAGAGTCTTGCCTTTAATGCATGAGTGAGAAGCTTCGGTGATATCGCATTAACCGTGGAATTTTATATTATTTCTCAAATGTATATTTATCTAGGCATGTTATTTTCATTGAGCCATTTATCAAAATATACAGTTTCCACTGGTGTTTTGTGATGGAGCAGTTCACAGGTGGTTGTGCTTAAGTAAACATTGTCAGTAATGATGACATATGCTCGCGATAGCTTTAACCGAAGCGTTTCTACATCTGAGGAACAGAAGGGATGAGGCCGTTTTTAAACCAAGGTTGCTTCGCTTGACTTCCCCTGCTGGAGTGATCTCCCCTTCACAAGACTGCTATTTTATTAACAATTCATATGGAAATGAGGGGCAAGGAAGGACCAGATTCTCACATAAACTTGATGTGGCCATGAATGTGTCTCTGTGTTTGCCATGACCCCACTGTGGCATAAGACACTGCCTGCTAGGGCCTGAGGGGCAGACACAAAGAAAGAAATGAAAAGCAAGCACATTCCTGCACGGCACACAAAGGCAGCAGGAGAAAGGGAGAGAGAGGGAGAAAAAAACAGAATGAACCCCGTCTCTCTCCCTCTCGCTTTTCTTTTCTCCCAGTGTGATACCAGCCTTTTCTCCGAGTCACCATTTCTTCGGGTCATTCGTCCTCTGCTCAAACTCTCTCCACTCTTTTTTTCTGTGATCAACAATCATACATTAGGATTCAAATGACAGAGTGTCCATGTAAAAAAGAACCAGAAAACTCAGCCTTTTTTCATTTAAATCTGTAATTAAACAGGATTATGATGTGAAATCATACATAGCTATTTAAAGTTTGCAAGTCACTAATCAAACAAGCATTTGTGAACTCATTCATCATATCAGGTTTTGAATCACAAACTTGCCTTTAATTAATTTAAAGCAAATGTTAAATTCATGCTCATTTTCACTCAAACCATATGAAGAGTTCAGATGCAAAAGCCTCTAAATGCCATTTGAAATTTTCTTCTTTAATGATGATTTTTATCAAACTTGTATATTTAAGTTCAGTAATTTCACTTAAATAACAATTAATAGGTAATTATCATTGCCATTTAAGTGAAATCACTGAACTTAAATATACAAGCTTGATAAAAATTATCATTCTAGAAGAAAATTTCAAATGGCACTTCATATATAATTATATAAATATCTTAATTTAGAATTATATGTAACAAATTACTCAATTGTATTAAATTAAATGATACAAAATAGAAGCTTTAGAAATATTTTATTTTCTTTATAAAAATTAAATACACTTTTGCAACAAAAATTATGTTGCAATCAACCTAGAATATTTGTGCATTCCTACTTCATGTATTTTGTATTTCTGTATGTATTTGTATGAATATAGATTATTCATGATCTATATTCACACACTAGTTCTGTCAAAATGATCATGCGCATCTATAAAAAAAAATATATGATATATGCGTGTATATATAATTATAGACAGTGTATATATCTATTTATCTGCCCTATATATATATATATATATATATATATATATATAATATTTATATTTTCAACCCAAATGTTGGATTAAAGATGTAATTTAAAATTTAATTCAACTTTCACTTTCAGCTGTAATTTTTTTAATTGGTTTCTCTATATTTTACCCAAATTTGGGTTGAAATAACCTAGCATTTTTTAGAGTGTATATATATGTGTGTGTATATGTACATTTGTTTAGTGAAGTGTGCTTATGTCTTTGAATGCAGGGATTGCTGCTAAAGCTCCATTAACCTGGTTAAAAACCAATTAGGTTTGTGTGTGTGTGTGTTTGCTGAGGGTGCTTGTTGCAGCACTGTCATTCATGAGCCGGACTCCTGTCTTTGGGGGGAGCAGGGGCGGTGGTGACCACCGCCATCTTTTGTGTTTTGACTCGTTTGTGTCACACTTCGCAACAAGATGCATCTTGTCATGTAAATAGAGGGTATTTAACAGTTCTCAGGCAATTAAACAGATAATGGTGTTTTGTTAGCCTGGGGAATGCAAAGGGGGATCTTTTTGTGATATGTAATGACTCTGAGGGGGATCTGTTTGAGAATCTGTTTTAAGAGCAAAAGGGTACTTGAGGTACAATCCACAAAACTTATGTATTGGACCAGGTGGAAATCTGTCTGCCAGTTTAATCTAGTAATTGCAATACAAATCTGAGATTTTTCAGTAGGGTACAACAGGATTATAGGCGCACCAGGGTAAAGGGCGCATTTGATTTGATTTTCCTCCAAACCGAGGAATTTTTTCCTCTTGATTTTGATTTTCCTCTGGCACACGATCTTGCCGTAACATTTTCCAAAATATCGACTTTTCAAGATGCACGTGGAAATTTGTCTGATACTTGACCTACTCTCAGGCAGCAGCAATGTTGATTTTGTGCTAATTTAATCTAATATTTCATGTTTTTAAAAATGTTGTAGATTTAAGTAGCAAATGAGAATCGCTAAAATTATGGAATATATTTTTTATACAAAAGGTCTTATTAATGATTTTCGGTAATTAGGTAATTAAAGCAACAGTTAAATAAAATGTCCAATTTGTAAAAAAATATAAAATGCTTTTGGGGTGAAAGGCACAATAATTAACATAATAAACAGTTGACTAGCTTTTCCAACATAGTTAGATTCAGATGGTAAATATCATATATTATGTTGGGTGTCCACCTTAGAGTAATCATCATATTTATAAGAACCATCAATTTTAAAAATTTGATATTAATCATATCATACAGTACATTATTTATTGTTACTACTGTAAATCTATGTTAAATTACTATGGGATTACATGCAAGCTTTCAGAATATTTACTCTTTTTAAAATAATGTTTGTTTTTAAAATATATTTTTATATTAGTACATTTATTTAACAAAAATGCATTTATTTATTTATCAAAACAAACAGATAATAGTACAAACTTTGCTACAGTGATTGTTTTGAACAAGCATTAACTTGAACATTATTAAAAACATAGCTAAAGTATTTGTATAAATAATGTGTGCCTTTTGCCCGTGCTGGTGAGCCAAAAATTAAAAAAAATAATAATTCAATGAAATAATTTTCATGCTTTATTTTCATACAAAATCTGTTGCTCCATCAATGTTCAATACGAACATGTTTCTCTTTCTACACTAATATGGGAGAAGTGAAAAGCAATTTTTTTCTTAAGGTGTGCCTTTATCCCCATTGTACTTAAATTGTATTTGTAAAAACAGAACAAAACAGATTAGTGAGAAATGGACATAGCGATTGAGACTCTGCTCAGTTAAAATGCATTTTGAGGACAGAAAAGCAGTCAGATAGAAAGGGTTATCATTTGTTAGTGGTGACCAGAACGCGAATGGGCTGGAGACATTATCATGCGGTATAGGGTCAAGCTTTCAGCCTAATCTACTGATGTGAATATAAATAATGCATAGAGTGAGCTCAACAGAAAATCACAGCTGGTCTTGGCTTCATTGTCTATTGTGGGTCACACGTTCGGGCGAGCCAAAAGAACATATTGAACGGGAAAGTCTCAAAGTCAAAACACAAAGCAGCACACCACAAATGACACTTTTGGACAAGGCCATTTAACGCAAACCACAAGTGATATAATTTCATTATGGTGAAAGTCATTTGCCTAGATCATGTTCATTGCTGGGGATGAGCTGGCCAGATGTCTTCTGTTCGTTTAATGCTTCTCTTTTTAAATTAAATTAATATTTCACTATAAATCACTATTTTAGACCAATCAAATGCTCTTCAGATAATTTCTTAATTATTTTGAAAGACAGGAGTATCTAATTGTCTCTATATTATTTCTTTTAGAGAGATAATGCCAATTTCTAGTATCTTTTCCTAATAAGGAATTTGCACTGTAAAAACAAGCACCAGTTTCGATGGATTTGACTTTAGTATAATTTTTATACATCAGCTCCAATGTTGAAAATTGCATTAAAAGTTGTATAAATAATATATATATAAAAAAGAAACCAAAGAGTGAACATGATTTTCACATTCAAAAGCTCTATAATTAAAGCACAGAAATCCTTAAATGCAAAAAACAGTAAATAATTTACTAATTACATGTTAATGTTTGTGTATTTAATTTGGACAAGGCCTGTATCTGTATGGCAGTAGCCAGTGAATGGAATCAGACAGTAGGTAATTTCCAGATTGAACTCGGATCTTAAGCTTCCATTTTCTGTGACCTCACCGCCAGCTACTGACATGGCGCGTGTGGTACACTGCGCGGGGCTCCGTCCAATCAAATTTCTCCAAAATAAAATCCCCATTTCACCCTTCAATACCCAGTTTGGCGCATTCTCAATCTTTCACCCAAACTTACTTGAGCATGCAAAGAAAAAGAAAAAAGAAAATGTCCACATTGTTTGAAAAGATAAAACATTTTTATTTTTATTTTTATGAAACATAAGTCATGTACTTATATGGTATATGGAATATGGGATGTTTTAGAAAAAAGTAACAGGAAGGTTTTTTGTTTTTTCCAATCGAAATGCTTTTTTTGTTTTACATTACACAGTTTTAAAATACTTAGGCCCCTATTTCAATATTTCTTTCTAAACATTTTAATCAGTCTTGCAAAAGGGATATTTTTTAAGTTAAAAATATATATTTTTTCATTTGTTTGTTTTAACTTTTTTTGTAAGCTATTTTTAAACAATACTGTACACATAAAGTCGACCTCAATCGAAAATATACAGTAAGTAAATAATATTTGAATGTAATTTAAATACAATCTTATAATATTGTCTCATACAGTCATATTGTATTATAAAAATATACAATATTTTGACTTGTCAGTGTCAGTTTTGATGCCTGCAATATTTTTTTCCAGACTATGTCATCATATTACATGTGTGTTGTCATATTCTTAGAACATTATTTTATTGTGCTATTTAGTGTGCTTTTGGTATTTATATTATCATTGATGTTGATGTTAATGATGACTTATCACATTCCTTATATATTTTCTATATATAGTGAAATATATAATTTCAACACAAAAAATAAAGAATAATTTGGTTACACTTTATTTTAAGGTGTCCCTGCTACAGTTACATTTCAGCACTGAGTAATATTAATTAATTACATGCACTTATAGGGTTAGGGTTGATTTAGGATTAGTTGCATGTAATTAAGCATATTTTATAGTATTACTATAGTAATTACATGTAACAAATGTAACAAAGACTGTAAAATAAAGCGTTACCATTTTACTAAAATGATTTGAAGAATATTTTTCTGCCTCCAAACAGAAACATTTCTTCTAGCAACAGAAAACATTTCATTTGATTGTATGCTTAGTATTTAAGAAGTCTAGTATTTCTATATAGCATTAGTCTAATTTATATTCATTGATGTTCATATGTGGGAAATTGAGCACTTAAGAAATCTCATCACAATATGTACATAGTGAAAGCCCAGTAATCCCACAATAATTGCAACACGTCATACGATGAGAGATACAGATAAATTCAAAGACTCACAGCTTTAATGCAGCATATTCAACATAAATGTTTCAGGTAGATATAGTGTACATTTATGAAACAGCAGGAAAAGATCAAGTTTTTGTTTCTATTTAATCTTTTACATCGGCTGATTATACCAAGTCTAATATACGAAAACATAATTATACTCACCTCATGAGACATCAGTTTTTAAATTGCTATTTGTTTGGTTTTTGTTTTTTTTTAAAAGAGGAAACTGTCATCCATACATCTTGGAAGATGGAATGGAAACAAAAGCAGTGCATTTGCCAGTATTTTTTGTCTAAATAGTTTTAAAAGTCCCTCTGTGGTTAGTGGTCATCCCAGTTGAAATTGAAAAAGCAAACAGTTGTAGCAGCATGCAAAATCCTCGGGTAACACAAAGCTGAAATCACTTCAGGATCAATAACAGATTGAAAAAAAAAATTGACATTGATCAGAAGCATCACAACATGCTTATCCAAATGTCCCAGATTATCAAAAGAGAAGTGTAGAAGAGGAAGGAAAAGCAGAAAGAGAGAAAATGCAGAAAGAGGAAAAAGAGAAACGGAGAAAGAAAACAGAGAGAGAGAGAGAGAGAGAGAGAGAGAGAGACAGAGAGAGAGAGAGAGGGGAGGGTTCGAGAGCGGCTAAAGTAAGAGAGAGAAAAATGAGAGAGTTGGCCCACAACGCAAGCTTGATTAGAAAAAATGCTTACTAAGCTATCCGTTTCACACATGCACAGACTGAGGGTTCGATATTCAGCCGATCGATGAGCGAAAAGGCACAAAGGCAAAATCGGACGGAGCTCCTTTTCAAATTCACATCTCCGATGTCCCCCCCTGCAGTCTGCGGTGGTGCGACGCACGGGGAGCAAGGGTTACCTCAAGGCTGTTCCGTGGACCATGCAAACAAGTCTAGACCAGTGACCTGCTCAATTGCTCCCTTTGAGGGCCAGGCAAGTTCGGTCAGGAAGAAGAAAGCGAGGCGTGCCCTCTTTTCAAAGAGGGAGCAAGGAGGTAAGGAGGGCAAAGAGAGTAGGCATCTGCTTCCATGGTTACTAGCCAAGTATGAGGATCCTGCTATTCAAAAGGCTCCGTTCTCATGCTCTCAGCCACCCAGTGTCACACGTTTAGAGGAAAGGCGGCACAGGAGGAGACCCGTGGCACCAGGCTCGCTTCTTTTAACGCTCTAATGATATGTGCATGGGCTGCTCACCAGAAAAAAAAAAGGAGAAATGGAGGATAGAAGGGCGACTGTCACATGACCGCGTAACATAGCTCTATGATTTAATATGTTGTCTTTTTTTTTTTTTTTCAAAGGAAAGCATTACTTTTTGGCTATTGCTTTGACAGGTCCGGTTTCAGTAAAAATTACCCAAACAAAAACCTTTAAGAGCGTGAAGGTCAAATGCTGTTGAATACGTTGCAGATATTGTGTTTTGTTAAAAAAAAAAAAATCATCTTAATCGCATTCTTGACAATTTTGGTTAGAGCTTTTGGCTTTTTTTGTCGTTGATAATACTCCTTAAATTTCTCATATTGGATGTATTATGTCGTCTTTTAATACAAGTAATATTATAAGAGATTGATGATTGATGGTGAATCTTTCTAAAGAAGTATACTGTAGATTCTATGAAAAAAAAAACAAGCTTACCTCTATGAATTTCACTTTTCTTGGACTGTCAGAACACCACTGGCTTCTTTCAAATGAGGGAGACAGACCTAAAGAAAGAAAGAGAAATCGTTAGGTATTCCATTGTTTATAGTAGTACAATTGATGCATCTTAAATTTGGAATCAGACTATTTTTATTTCTGGCTAAATGTTGTGGTGAAATCTGTTTTGGAATGCTGGACTTGTCCCAGCAGCTGACACTTGCTCCACCAGACGCTCTCTAAAAAATAGACAGATGGCTGTGACAGAGGAAAGGGGCAGAGCAAAGAGAGATTTACTGAGGGATCGTGGGAAAGTCTTGAGCTCAGTTCACCTGCTTAGAGGGAGCCAAGAGCGAGAATATATTTTGGAACCAGTGACCCGTGATTAAAGGGAAGAATGAATTTATCTTATAATCGCATGCACGGAACTTATTTGAAAATCTGTGATTTCATGATTTATGATGGAGAACTAAAATTGAATTTCTTGCAGATTTAAATCAGAAAAAAAAATAGTTTACAAATAATGAATGGGGAAATATGAGAAACAAATTCTGATCCTATGCTTCTAAACGAGTATAGGGTTCGGTTAGGAGCTTGCAATGATGGTTTTCTTTCATTTGTGGCTCAAGCATTATTACGATTTTGAGCAAGTTTACTTTATTAACTCATTCCATCTAGACAGGCAGCTTTTAATAAATGTAATAAACCAATTGACTAAAACACAAGCTCAAGTTACAAGAAAATGTTCATTTTCATGAAAAATGTCATGCCATTTAACATTATTTCATTGCGCTTGGGATCAAACAAATTAGTTCCCTAACTTTAAACAGGAAATAGGGGGTATCAATCGCTCCAGGCACTTGCCCTACCAATGTGGAGAAAGCGAGAAGACTTTGGGGGAAGTTAGGATGTGCTACTGGTGTCTTATCCTCTTCACGTCTATTGTTCTCAACAATG
This sequence comes from Pimephales promelas, assembly GCF_016745375.1. The sequence goes on from NW_024121113.1 coordinate 1,145,191, forward strand.
GCCAATCACAATAACCCCTGGGGTGGATGGCACTCCACTGAATAGCCACTTTGGTGGGATTTAACGGGTTAACCCTACACAAAAGGGGTTGTGGCCATGTAACACAGCAGGGGAAGAATGTTGGAAACACCAGGAATCTACATGCTTCACTTACTTAACTGTTGGCTTTAATTTAACTCTGGCTTTTGTACATTTTCCATACTTTTTTCTCCCGCATTATGCCGATGCTGCAAGTTTGGTTTTGCGAGTGATGCAAACCCCCCCTCAGATTTAGTTATGCAAAAAAAAAAAAAAAACCTGGTGTTCAGCACCTCGAGTAGTGTACTTGACCTGGAAAATGATTTAGACAAGGTCTGCTTTTCTGCTGCACTTTGAATAGGTTTCGGCAAATATTTATTACTGTAGTCAAGCTCTTTGTTCTACTCGCTCTGATTTCGAGTTTCTTTGGTTTGCTTTCCATAAACTGGATCATAACCATTTATGCCCTGTCTCCCTGGAGTGATTTCAGTTTTTGGAGTCTGCTCCGAGGGGAATGAAGCCAAAGTCTGACCTAGGATTGGTTTCATTTTGAGAGGGTTAGTTGGCTACGGAAATTAGTTTGTTAGAAACTCATGTATTCACACTTTTCTGTGCACCATTAATAAGGAGCTTAAAACATGATGAAACTCATGAACCATAATTATTAAACTACAAAGCAAATATCCATTTATTTTCTGCACCAAATGAAATACTATTTAAATCCATTTTTTTCCCATATAATTCATGATCCCTGTGCACTGTATTTTCAGAATTTTCTTTGTTTGTAACAGGCATTGATCACATTGTATCATATGAAAAACTGTACTCCCTTCTCAAAGTGTTACCGTAATTATGAATATTATAGTAGCACAGAGTGGTATCACACAAATCGAATTGTGCAGCAGTGAAATCTGAGTCTCGGTTTCATTCGCCTCCTTGTTTTGATTCCACCCCTGAGGAAGCGTTTCCCTCGTTTGACCCCAGCTTTTATTATGATGCATTTCTACTCTGTTTCCATTAGCCGGATTGTTGAGGAAAACCACTTTGCATTGCTTTGACTCCCACAGAGACTGTGGTGTGCACAGATTCTTACATGCTAAGCAATAAAACTGAGTTTTAACTAAGCCATCAAACCTTATATTTACCTATAAATAAGAATACATGTAGTTTATTCAAAAAGTGAGTAGATATACACTCACCTAAAGGATTATTAGGAACACCATACTAATACTGTTTGACCCCCTTTCACCTTTAGAACTGCCTTAATTCTACGTGGCATTGATTCAACAAGGTGCTGAAAGCATTCTTTAAATGTTGGCCCATATTAATAGGATAGCATCTTGCAGTTGATGGAGATTTGTGGGATGCATATTCAGGGCACAAAACTCCCGTTCCACCACATCCCAAAGCCTTGATGATGCTAGAGGTCAGAGGAGAATGGGCCGACTGATTCAAGCTTATGGAAGAGCAACTTTGACTGAAATAAACACAGTTACAACCGAGGTATGCAGGAAAGAATTTGTGAATCTATAACACACACAACCTTGAGGCGGATGGGCTACAACAGCAGAAGACCCCACCGGGTACCACTCATCTCGACAACAAATAGGAAAAAGAGGCTACAATTTGTAAGACCTCACCAAAATTGGACAGTTGAAGACTGGAAAAATGTTGCCTGGTCTGATGAGTCTCGATTTCTGTTGAGACATTCAGATGGTAGAGTCAGAATTTGGCGTAAACAGAATGAGAACGTGGATCCATCATGCCTTGTTACCACTGTGCAGGCTGGTGGTGGTGGTGTTGTAATGGTGTGGGGGATGTTTTCTTGGCACACTTTAGGCCCCTTAGTGCCAATTGGGCATTGTTTAAATGCCACGGCCTAGCATTGTTTCGGACCATGTCCATCCCTTTATGGCCACCATGTACCCATCCTCTGATTCCAGCAGGATAATGCACCATATCACAAACCTTGAATCATTTCAAATTGGTTTCTTGAACATGACAACGAGTTCACTGTACTAAAATGGCCACAGTCACCAGATCTCAACCCAATAGAGCATCTTTGGGATGTGGTGGAACAGGAGCTTCACGCCCTGGATGTGCATCCCACAAATCTCCATCAATTTCAAGATGCTATCCTATCAATATTAGCCAACATTTCTATAAAATGCTTTCAGCACCTTGTTGTAACAATGCCACATAGAAAGGCAACAGCTTCAAAGATACAATATTCACCACAAAACTGTTTAGGATAGTAGTGTCACAAAGACTAGAGTTCTTTTAAATTGAACAATTAGTTTAGGATATTGAATATTAAGTAAAAAGATGACATTTGTCACTATTTTTTTCTGAAGTGCACAGGTTTAATTCTGTATTAACTGTTAACACAATAGCAGCTGTTGTACTGTAGATCTAGTCAATGCATGGAAGCTCAGGACTTATTTTTCATTCATTTTTAAAAACACATTCTCATGACCTTTTGAATGGCATTTAATTTCCACGCTTTACTAATTCCACAAGTCATGTCTCCCTCCTTGTGGTGCTGTGGTAAATGCTTTCAGAGATCTGAGAATTAAGGTACAGTGTCTATGTTTGTGGTCCCAAGACAAGCATAGTCCAAAATATGAACCTGAGCTTCCTGGATGCATTTACAGTTTGCATTGACCTCCTGTACTCAATAAGATTTCAGTGGTTTTGAAAATGGGTTGCACCATTTTATTTCTATCCTCATTTTTGCTCGCCAGTGCTGTTACGATGGTGCCACCAGCACGTTTAGTAATGTGGTAGTTATTCTTTATTGCAGTCTCACTCTAGGTGCTCTTTAGTAAAAACAGCCTGCGGTTATAAGAGCAGTGCTGAATGAATCTTATTACATTGGTATTTTCATCTACAGTGATCTTAAAAGGATCTAGAGGATATGGGGTAAATCCATTCATGAGTCATTTGACTACAAACTTCATAAGCTCACAGGTTGCATTACTGCGTGCATATTGCATTTTTCAACATATGGTATGATTGGTTATATGCTTCTTTGGAGGTGTTTCAATGTAAATCACAGTTTGGCTGTTGACATGTTATTCATTCAGCATGTTCACTCTTAAAAATAAAAATGTTCTTTTTTTGGCATCTACGGTTCTATGAAAAACCTTTAACATGCATGGAACCTTTCCACTGCACAAAAGACTCTTTTTAAATTGAATTCTTCCATCACATTAAGAAGAAAATGGTTCTTTTATGATCACTTTAAGAATATGTGAGGAACCCAAAATTGGAAATCCATCACAGCGAAAAACTCCCTTTCTGGAACCTTTATTTCTAACAGTGTTGTTGGGTCTTTGAAGTTTAGTCTAATTTTAATTTTAAGGACATTTTTGTTACTTTGGGACTGTTGAGACAGTCATAAAATATGATTCATCAACCAAAACTAGTTGAGAATCACTTATTTTATTCAAAATTATTATTATTCTTAAAAATGATATAACTATGTGAATAGAACAGCTTTTAATGTTGTATTACAAATAAGCTTGTTTGATCAGCTTTGGCTTGTTACTGCATATTGTTTGACCAGTATATTATTTGATACTGAGTCATCAGTACTGGATCATGTGACCAAGTGTGTCCAGCTCCCAGAATAAGGATTGCATATAATTATATAAAATGGAGGGAATTTTTATTTTTACATGCCAACTGTTGAAACTGTGTTGTTGTAAGCATTATTCTGGCATAAGCTTATTCAGACAGATGACATTTCCAGACTTTTGCAACTTCAACCCATTTTGAAATATTTAGAAACTAAATACTGCTTACTCTGTGATCAACGGAAAGACCATGAGAGAGAGAGAGAGAGCTAGCTAGCTCAATTTTAGTGCAGACTGCAGTCGGTATCATATTAGTTCATTTGCATTTTCCCATCCTCGTTGTACTGGGATTTTGCCTTTAATGGATAATATACACACGCCTATGATAAGCAATTAACACTAAGCATAGTTGATCCACAGACAAGGATAGTAATTAAAAAGTAAGTAATTAAACTGAAATGCCATTTGATTTTTTGAAGGGAATTCTAATAAATGGTTAAACAATCTTTTGCTTTCATTGATCCTAAAATAATGCTTTATTTAGCCACATTGGTGCTTCTGTATTTTTTCAAGCTCAGTTCATTTAAAATCCATAAAGTATTGATGTTTTTCATAATCGCAAGATGTAGTGCTTGACAGTAGTCTTTTATATAATGAGAAATTATCAATATGCATTTGCAATACATTGGCCTCAATGTGACTTTTGTGATACAATATTGTGTCATATCTTTTTATTATTATTATTTATATAAAATAAAGGACTAAGTTGCTCAGCTCAAGTTTGAAAACTGTTTTAATCATTTCTGTAGTATGCTGACCAACTGATGGAAAATAAATGCCTTTGTTATTTAGTAAATTAAATTAAATGACTTGGCCTTTCTGGTATAATCTGGTGATTAAATGTGTAATCACTAGTTTAGCTTTCTTTGTCAGAGAATATGTATACAAGGTTGTTCTAATAGAAAAACAGATGATCATGACAATTCTTTTTTTTTTTTACTTTGAGTAGTAATTAACATTAGTTTTCAAACATGAGCCAATGAGTCAAACTAATTATATCATAAAAATGGAAATCTCTCTCCGATAACCATATGCAGGCCAAATGCAACTTTTGCAGACTTCCTACTATTTTGCAGTCATCTATCCACGGACACTGGGGTGAGTGTGTGTTTACTGCTCTTTCGTGTAACTCTCCCCGAATAGAACCCCAGTTTTCCCCTCAATCATCCGGTAACTGCCGCCAACATGTCCCGCTAAAATACTGACCGTGTTTAGTCTGGCACTGTGCAAGGAGATTGATTGGCAGCTGGGTCAAACAAAGTCATTTTCTTGGCGCCTCTCCCAGCAAATCTCTACTTCATTTGAACTAACGCTATCAGGTCCCTTTCCACAGGGGCTGACAAAAGACCTTTCCCAGCATGCCTCAGGCCTCGAGCCTCAGCCCATCCAATCATCAATCACAGCAATAATTGCTCAAGATTGACAAAAATTGATAAGATGAGCAAAGTCAAGAAACACAGGTAACAGTCTGCATTTTGAAGTGTATTTAAAAAAAAAAAATCTAAAGTAGGATTTACTTTGAAATCGGTTTTATTCAGAAGTTGCTAGTAAAACTAAATTTCACAAATAATTGCAATAAAACAAAAAAATAAATAAATTACGAGACTGCAACGGGATAGCATAACTGGACCAACCAGTGGACTGATCTCATTGCATAGCATCTGAAATGCTGTTTTGGTTATTCTGCAATGCCCGAGCAAAGTCTGTCCTCAGAGTGTTTCGGTATAATTACCTCCAGGAACGGTCTTACAGTACATGACAGCAGGCATTAGCCTCCGAAAGAAATATAGCATGACCGTGTTTATCGCATTTTGTCTGTCTCTGAGGAGTAATATATTTTATATGAAAATTATTTTATACATTGGCATATTTATCACCAGTTTATCAGAAAATACAGCCCATTCTCACCCCCAAGGCGTCACCTAACTGACGCCTTGGGAAGCATTTGGACATGCTTCAATATCTGACGCTTTAGGCGCCCTTTAGCGTCAGTTAGATGACGCCCTAGGATCGCGTGTACCCTACCCCCACCCCACACCTAAACCTAACCGCATCCTCTAACAGACGCTTTCCTTTAGCGTCAGTTAGATGACGCCGTAGGGTCGCGTCATGTAAGTGACGCTAAAGGGCGCCTAAAACGTCAAATATTGAAGCATGGTCAAAGGTGACGCCTTGGGGTGAGAATGCGTTGGAAAATAACGATTTTGTTCTCTGCAGTAGATGGAAACTGTGCTTTATTTGTAAAAGTTTTATGCGATATTACAATTTTATGTTTTTTTCCCCCCAACTTTAGATGGAAACAGCCATGGTGAAACATGAAATTTTAAAGTAGAAAGACTGGGATAGATATTTCTATATATTTTCTGCTGTTCCATTAAAAATTCTTTTCATGCTGGAATTTAATTTTTTTTAAATTCTTTCATTTCCAAATGACAGCCCATTCTCATTCCAAGGTGTCGCCTTTGAAGCATTTTGACCATGCTTCAATATCCGACGCTTTAGGCACCCTTTAGCATCAGTTAGATGATGCCCTAGGATTGCGTCCAACCCTAACCCTACCCCAGACCTTAACCTACCCGCTTCATCTAACTGATGCTAGAGGTAAAGCGTCAGTTAGATGTCGCCCTAGAATCACATCATGTAACTGACGCTAACGCCGCCTTCACACTGGCAGTTGAAATAAGCTCCGATGCGGCTGCGAAACGACCGGAAGTCATTCATTTCCTTTGGAGATTCACAGACCGCATGCGAATGGGTCCGACCGAGTGCGGTGTGAAGAAAATCGTGTCCGTTGGTCATCCGGATGCGTTCAAAACATTGAACTCTTGCGAAAATCTACGGACGGTTTCTATCCGACAATTCCAGCGGAAGTTGAGCGTTGCTATGATACTGATAAACAAACTTGAATTCTTAATGTTTATTAAAATAAATAACGATTTTATAACGATAAGTTGTCATGTTATTTTTTTTTTATTTTCATGACTTTCTAACGTTATTAGGGCAGTTAATACAATTAAATTGTAGGCAGACATTGAACTATTGACCACCATATATCGCATTTTTTAGTGGACCTGACATGTCAACGTCCTCAGCAACTTTTCTCACGCAGCAGCCTTCATATTAATATCTCTATAGCCCTCAGAGAGATCATACAGAACTGACAGAATCAACCTTTCTAATCTCTCCACCATTTTTATTCTACCCGCGTCTGACACTTTTCACCGTGTAGTTAGTACGACGTCCGTTGGAACGTATTGCATATTACGGAGCTGATTTCAACTGCGAGTGTGAAGGCGGCGTAAAGGGTGCCTAAAGCGTTGGATGTTGAAGCATGGTCAAAATTGTCAGTTAGATGACGCCTTGGGATGAGAATGCGTTGCAAATGAAGATAATCTTTGATAATAAATAATGAAAACAACAAATAAATGTAAAACAATTCTTACAAAAGGTGTGTTCATGTTTTAATGAAATATCTTTTACAGCTATACCACGGGATTGAGAAAAACAGGTCAGCAACTACCTTAAGGGAAAAAAAAAAGTAAAAAGAACTGGCTCATAAGAGTCATTTGATCATTTAGGCAGACTACACTTGGGCGGTTTTTGATTCCCGGGAAGAGTTTGGTTCCAGTATTTTTATGTTTTCTCGAACTTGGCTATTTCCTGTTGCTGTACGTCAAGTCTGGGTAAAGATTTAAATTTATCAAGCAAGAGAGGGATTTGCTCTCTGACATCACTACATCTGGAAAAGTGCACCATTTGTCAGTGGTCTTTGCTTGCCGTGCGCCACAATGTCGTCTTGGACAACCACACACAGGTGTATAACGCTTTTAAAATTGGCTATGAATTATTGCAGTGAGGCACTCCCCATAAACCAAATTGTCTTAAGTTAGTTTGAGTTGGCTCAATGTGCTTGGGTAAATTTCAGACTAATACTAGGATCTGTTTTTGCCATACATTTTTTGGCCTAATGTATAATGATGATCCATCTTATAATCCATTTCGTTAGTTGATATTCACCTCTTGAATTAGTTAAGTTGGCAAAACGGAATATTCAATAAAAACAACTTTTGATGAGACAGGTGAAGGTTAAATGCAGATTGCTGGAGAAATACTAGATATTGACCTCGATGGATCATAAGTAACCTTCATTAATGAAAAGGAACTTTAATTAAATAATGCAAAGAACAGGCTTTCGTCCTGCTTTCAGTTAAAATATTTTCCCCAATCAGCTGGAGAATTAAATCAAATTATGGCAACGGTTCTCTCTGTGAAACCTTTTAGGTCAGGTCTGGAGAGTTGCAGTGAGAAGTTTTCTCAGTGACTTTAATATGATTCAGACCAGTCTTGTTTTCACTCAGCAAAATGCGGTGCAGTGTGTGAGTCATGAGTCCTGTCATATGTTTGAGTAATTGCTATGAACCGAGTAACTCCTCGACGCATGTAACACTGCCTTGTAGCCAAATGGCACGTGAGGGGCCCCACTCAGCTGCTGCTCACATTTGCTTGTTTAAGACTAATGGCACCGTTGAGTTCACTTCACGTGTGCACAAACAGTCAGGCTGTAGCCAAAAATATCTCGCTTTTCCCTATCTATCCTTGCTTTCATTATTTTTGTTAATGCTGTGGGATAAAACTAATCGATCAGTCTAGGTCTCCATTCTCACATGTCAGAGAGTACAAATCCACTAAGGGATGGGATTTATGATATATGGAAATCTTCTTCATAAATGAACTAGGATTTGTCATATTCTGGGCAAATCTTTATGTTTACAAGGAATTTATTGGCGAGGTGAAATAAACTTTTATGCGAGTGTACATTTTGGAGGGCACCGATTTATGGATATTTCACAGAGAGGAGAGATTTTATGTCTACTTATCTTTATTACTTTCCTTTATATGATAATCAAAAGATTAGTTTACCCAACAATAAGACCCCGTTTACACCTGGTATTAAAATGCGATCTGTATCCAGATAAGTTATCCGGATAATAAAAAACGCATGTTAATGCAAGGTGTAAATGCGTTGTGATCGGATCGTGATCGGATCTGCCTGACCACATCTGGAGGTAGTCTGGCTCGCATTGTGTCGGATCTTTACTAGGTGTAACGCAATCTGGTTGTTGAAACCACATATGTATATTTTA